>JAUUDZ010427114.1:0-13945 GCA_032361705.1 Panulirus versicolor
TGTGTGTGTGTGTGTGTGTGTGTGTGTGTGTGTGTGTGTGTGTGTGTGTTTGAATCTAGCTGTGCCTCTCATTTCACGTGATAGGATGCAGTAGTGGTTTATGTATTATTACGAATATGTACAGAAAATAACAAAGATAAGAAGGAACACTGAATCTTGAAAGTTAGGTGGCAGCCTTTGGTCAAGGCACAGTAATGCTACCCACCGAGTGTCCAGAAAATGTGACAGTGGACAGTAAAGCCATTACAGACCCCAGTTCAAGGGTCACGGTACATTCGCCTTGACGATCGCTGAGCAGAGGGCGAGAATGGCGTGGCTCCGGTGGGTTGCAGAACCGCTAAGTGACGTGGGTCGACAGGAGTGTATTCTCTGGAGATCCTCTGTAGCCCGCGCTCACTGGCCCAGATTTATGGTTCAGAATAGCCCTGCCCGAGGGTGACAGCGAGGCAGACTGCAGGCTCTCCGTTGATCGTATTCCTTTAAAGTATTACAAAATAATGATAACTGATTTAAAGTCTTACAAGATAGTAATTGATTTAAAGTATTACTGGATGATTATAACATTTAAAGTATTACAAGATGATAATAACTGATTTAAAGTATTACAAGATAGTAATTGATTTAAAGTATTACAAGATAATGATAACTGATTTAAAGTATTACAAGATAGTAATTGATTTAAAGTATTACTGGATGATAATAACATTTAAAGTATTACAAAATGATAATAACTGATTTAAAGTATTACAAGATAATGATAACTCTGATTTAAAGCATTGCAAGATATTAATAACTGATTCAAAGTATTACAAGATAATGATAACTGATATAAAGTATTAGATAATAACTGACTTCAAATATTACAAGATGATGATAACTCTGATAGAAGATACTAAAAGATGATAATAACTCTGGTTTAAAGTATTATAAGATTATGATAATTTGTAATATTCAAGTAGACATTTGTTTCGGATCGGCACGTTCCTCACCACCCATCCACCTGCTTCCGCTGGACGTTTTCAAGGTGCTCGATGTATGTTGTTCCATGGAGTGGAGGACTGCCATCTGTAGTCATGTCGTTGACTTGTATTTGTTTAACAGTCTGTTTAGTAGGTGTCCTCGTTACAGGCCTGTTGTGCTCCTGTTACACGTATATCTATCTATATAACCTTGGAAAGGTGTTACCGGACTTTTCCCGCTTGAGATTACACCGCGAATGAGGTCACCTATACGAGAATGTACATTCTCGTAAGAGAACATGCTTTAAAGGGGTTCATCCTATTCCTGCTACTGAGCGTAGCGCGGGTTTGGAGATCCTGCACCGTAGGTAAAAAGTCACATTTGCGAGGCTGTATCGCTGGAAGTACATTCTCGTCAAAGAACTCACCAACGCGCGCCAAAGAAATGCATATTTCCCTGCCACTGGAAGTAGCGCAGCCTGGAGTTCAGGACCTCCTGTAAATGTGGTTCTTGGGCAGTTATAAATAAATAAATATAAGGTGAACAAGCGTAGCAGTACTAATGCAAAACACTTCCAGTAGTACATACACATTAACCTTATCAATTTCGTAAAACTTTGTATCTTAGAAGTAAACCTTAGAAATTATGAAGATTTAAAAGATAATTCGTCAGTTATCATTAAGTGTAACTATTCCAGGATAAGAAAGTCTTCAAGAATAATATTTCCCTACTGTATATAACGAGTGTGTTATGCAGATACTGGGCGGGAGGACAGTTCTATCCCCCGGGAGCAGAGGACTCGTCCAGCGCATCTCGTTCTGTGCTGCTGGGCACTGCCTCACCCCAGGGTCAGGGGCCACTTTGGCTCCCCTGGGGCAGTGGCTGGGGCGCCCACACCGCCGCCGCCGCAGCAGCAGCAGCCGCAGCCCAACAGCAACAGCAGCAGCAACAACAACAGCAGCAGCAGGCAACAACCCCAGGGGAGTCTACCACAGCCAACACAGGAGATACCAGTCAGAGGTATTGTCGTGGGTGTGGTAGAAAGTGCCAGAGAGGTTGCTGGTGTAACGAAAGGTCAGTAAAGATTGCTAGGGTGACAGGTAGAGAAGAAATGGTTAATGTGACAAGAGCTAGGCAGATATTATTGAAATAATAGAGGAGAGGGAGCATGCAAAAGTATACAGTGGATGGTGAGAGGGTTGCACACGAAGGATTGCACCTGACAAGATGTAAGCAGAGGATGTTGTCATAATGATGGTGGGCGGAGGGTACTGATGTGTGCGAGAGACTGATGGTTTGAAGGTGCTGAATGATATAGGTGGGTGGAGGATGTTAACATGATAAAGGTGAAGGATATTGACAGAAGGGTGGATGATGTTAACATGAAAGAGAAGGGTGGAGGATATTATCATGACAGGATGGTGGATGATGTTGACAAGAGAAGGGTGAAGGTATTTGTCTTGACAGAAGGCAGGAAGGTTACTAACATGAGAGGTATGGATGGTGACATGACAGATGGGTTGAGGGTCTCAACGACAAAAGCGGACAAATGAAAATTTGGACATAGGATACTGACAAACAAAATGTGGTAGGATGTATTTTGGCTAAGGGTACTGACACAACTTTTGTACTTGGAGGGTAGTCAGACCTCAGTCACTCTCATAAAATAATCGTAAATTATGATTCTTTGGTTACAAGAGATTCTGAATTTTTTTAAAGCTGACTAGCTGATAAAAGCATCTTTATAATGAGAAAGATTATTAATTACTAAGCAGAAAAGAATTTCTTTGGGATCTTGTACCAGAATTTATTTTTTGTCAAGGGTAAGAATATCCCAGACATTTCATGTACTGACCAGCTCCACAAAATCAGATTCTGGTGACCCAGCAGTAACATGGATTGACAGACGTGACTTAAGTGAAGCAGGCAAGGAACTTTTAATTGTTGTTACATTGTGAATATATGAACAGAATGATAATTTCATGAGGTGGCACTGCATGTACAATGGGGAAAGTTCAAATAGTGAGGAAGGAAATTGTAAGTAAGGATAGGGGTAATAGGGATTGATAAAAGGCAGAAGTGGAATATGATTCATTGAAGGAAAACATGGAGCACATCTAGTCATCCACCTCAGAATTCCCATTAGAATAAAAACAGAGCAAGCTACTGAAATATTTATTGTTTATAAGACTCTAAACAGTCTTTATAATATTCAGAATTTGTAATAGATATAAAAAAATTGCTAAAGAAATATATCCAAAATTTTCCTGCTTAATTATAAAACTAAGAGGATATATGTGTCAGAAGTAAAGTGAACAAGGAGAGTGGGGGGGAGAGGGACCAAGTTTGAGATGGAAGGATGGAGTGAATAAGATTTTGAGGGCTCAGGGCCTGAATATACAAGACAGTGAAGGGTGTGCATAGGATAGGGGAAATTGAAGCGATGAGGTATACAGGGGAAGACATGCTTCAATGGACTGAACCAGGGCATATGAAGCAGCCTGGGGAAACTATGGGAAGGTCTATAGGGCTTATTTGTGGATGGGAGACTGTGGTTTCTGTGCATTAAATATGACAGCTAGAGAATGAATAAGACCTTTTTTATATATCTGTTCTTGGTGCTACCTTGCTAGTATGGGAAACAGCAAACAAGTATAAAAGATTTTTAAACAATACTGCCAATGCTTGCACTGCAAGCAGGATTATTAGTATCATATAGAGCATTAGATTATCAGGTACTATTTAGCATCATAATACTACAATAATTTTTACCTCCCCTACAGTGAAGACACTAGAGCACAAACTACTGGTGTACTGCTACGGCCATTCCTTCCACGTGGTTTGGAGAGTCGCCTGGGCCTACGTCGGCAGCATCCCACTACCCATCACAACCGCCGCCCACTGTCTGATCCAGGGGTAGTGCTGCAGCTACCCCGCTATCCCCCACCCTTCACTGAGGCCTACCTGCCACCTATGGCTTACCAAGAGGCATTTCCACGGTATATGTGGGGTCCTCCTCCACCATACTCTCAACCAACATCCTCAGAAAACTTAGCAATGCAGATGTCTCCACATCATCACCCAAATTCACCCACTTCACCAACAGCTTTGCAAGGACTAGTAACTCAGGCCATACGATCATCACCAGCACACCGCCCTGCCACACTGGCTGACCTAATGCATGGGCCTGCCAGTCCCACAAGTCACACACTCTCATCTCCTAGTGATGATTCTGAAATGCTAAGCTCACCATCTCAGAACCAGCGTGTAACACGGAGCTGTCACAAGGGAGGGCCTGCTGAGCAAGGAGGGACCTTGGGAGGATCCAGCTCACTTCCTTCCAGGCATCGTACTAGAAGGCTCCCTTTAGGTCACGTCAAGTCACTTGGAGATGTAAACGAGCACAAACATGATGAACCTCTGGAGGTATTATTTTGTGATGGAAAGGACATTGCACCTCTTGATAAATTCCAGCCCCAAGCAGATGTGCCACGCGAGTCATATCGCAGTAAGCACATTAAGAGTATTAGTGATCCAAAAGTGGTTTATACAAGTGGAAAAGTGGAACAGGAATCTGAACTGTATTTTGCTGATGTCTCGTCATGTATATCAGTCAGGCAAGATGGGGATGAAATGCTATACTACTCAGAACCAACCAGTTCTGCAAGTCAGAACACCCCATCTCCAAGTGATAAAGAAGCATTAGATGCTTCTTTGAACCATACATATGAACAAGTTCGTGAAAAGGATGACGACAGTTCCCATCATGCATCTGATGACACAATGATTGTTCACACTTCATCTTCGGATCACAGTCTCGCTGCAGAAACTGAAAATACCTATAGTGTTGTATCTCCTCTAACAGACATGTCAAGTGCATCTCCAATGATAACTGACACAGATGCATACTCATGTTACACTCCAAACACTTCTGGTCCTTCTCCATCTTCACCAAGTCAGAGAGATAACACTCCATCAACACCCCAGTCAACATTTAACCATAATTTAACCCTCCACTCTATCAGACAACTCCATCCTCTCCACCCTTTGCATCACTTACATCACATACATCATATACATCCAGGAGGGAGAACTCGAGTTAATGACAATGATCCTCTTCCATCAAGTGATCGTCCAGATGGAGAAGTAGAGACTGAACACTGCTATGAGACACTTCCAGGTTGTGATGCTGATTCTGCAGCTACACCAGTATCTTCAGCATCTGCAGAACCCCAGCAGGAGGTGCCATCTCGACTGCCAGATGCATCAGACTTAAATGGAAATGTAACTCTTACTGAAGCCATTGTCCACACAGGCCCCTCTGCAGCTGACACCTCTGCACCCACCGTTCCAACTTCCACAAGGCCTTCCAGAGCAAATCTATCATTGCCCCTTCGCCAGGTTCTTTCTTCTGCTAATGCTAGTGCTGATGAGATTACTGAAGATACACCCACCCCAGATGCTGAAATGGTTTCTCTGGATCAAAGTCGAAGTGCAGGTGGAAGACGAGCAGCAGGAGAGAGAATCTCATATCACAGCTCGGAGCCAAACACTCCAGCTGAGAGAAGAATACACTCGGTGCAAGATCTTTTGTTTACTCTAAAATCGGTAAATGTTTAGAGAATACATATGGATATTTAGTGGTGTTTAACATATGACATACATTTTTGATAGTCAGTGACACAATTGCAGTTGAAAAGTATCGGTATTAAAAGTGATTTAAAGAAATATGTGACTGCTAACAGTTTATAATGGACATAATACATATGTGCAATGTAAGTCTATAAGGTATCATCTATGCAAGTCTTCATGTTCTTAGCAAGGTCCATTCACCTAAGCATGGTAATGGCACATGAACAGCTCTAAAGATACTGATAAAAGTAAATGTTGTAGTACGGGTGAAATTACCTGCCACAAGCAAGCATTAGCACCTGTGATTCTGCTTCCAGTTTGCCAGGACTTTCCTGTAATGGAAGTAGTGTTATAATTATGATAATTTTCACAGACAGTGGTATGCTGGTAAGGGTTAGTTCCTTGTACAACCAACTTCATGATATGTAGGTAATGGAGACAAAATGCTATCATGTTGTCAAAAACATGGCCCTATGGGTCACTAGTACCTAATCTTAAATGTAAATACGTTTTAAGTATTTAATACAAATTCTTGACACATTGGGAAGCATGCTGTCTCAGTAAGGATAAGTCCAGATAAGCTTTATGTGAGAATGTTCACTTGGTTAAAAACTACCTTGGTAGAGGAATTATCTTCTGTTCAGTACAGAAAATAGTTTCTCTGCTGGTTGAACATTTTTTTTTTTAGTACTGTCCTCATTGAAAGCATCACAGAAACTTCATCTCCTAGTTACAATGTTCCATCGGTATTTATAATGTTTTTTGTAATGTGTATAGGATTTGGGCATAAGTAACTGTTATCTGCCTTCTCAAAACAATGCCATCATGCATTCACAGCTGAGTGGCTACTGAGATTTGTCTTTCAGCCACAGTATACCACCTCAGTTTCACTACTCTGCTTACCTAACTTCATTCTCTTTCCTTTTAAAAATCTCTGTCCACTAGTCTTATATGATATACAGAGCAATAATTCACTGAAATTCAGTGTTAATTCTCATCTGTAAAATATGGATGCTGCTCTGTATTCACAAGTTATGAGACAAGGGTTCAGTATCAAGGCCATGCAGGATTGGCAGTGTTATTACTTTTGGCATGCTTTAGTTCTGTATTAAGCTAACCCTTCTTGCTTAAAAGGGAAAATGCCTCCCCATGATTGTAAGAGACCACAGATACTAATGTTAGTTACAATTTAGCATGAACACCTTGTGTGCAAGACTTCTCAGTGACTATGCATAGCTTTCAGATGAGTAGATTCAATACTCTCTATCAACACCTGTTGTTCCTTTTACTATTCTACATGGTGTCCACTTCACTATAGTAAGGCAGTGTTAAGGAAGCACAGAGGTTTCACGAGTGAGTGAATGAGTGAACTGCTATTCTGCTCCGAAAAGAAAAAGGTGAGAGAAAGAGCAGCAAATTACTTTGAATACATAAATTATGAGTACAAACAAGTTTTGACTTAGTTGACTAAGAAAATATGAAAAAGTATTTGATAGAAAAGGGAGCTGTATTGAAACAGAGGACAAACTAAAGGGCTGTGAAAAGAGAGAATGAAATGAAGACACTGTGATTTTCTTTTATACCAAAATGCTTCTCACTTAGTGAGGAAGCATAACAAACATATAGTGGCCTCATTGGCACTCTTTAGTTTCATGTATAATGTACAGAAACAAACACATCATCCACCCTCTCCGCACATCTCTTATCTATAGCCCACGCCTCGCAACCATATAACATTGTTGGAACCACTATTCCTTCAAACATACCCACTTTTGCTTTCCGAGATAATGTTCTCGCCTTCCACACATTCTTCAACGCTCCCAGTACCTTCGCCCCCTCCCCCACCCTGTGACTCACTTCCATTTCCATGGTTCCATCCGCTGTCTAATCCACTCCCAGATATCTAAAACACTGCACTTCCTCCAGTTTTTCTTCATTCAAACTTACCTTTCAATTAACTTATCCCTCAACCCTACTGTACCTAATAATCTTGCTCTAATTCACATTTACTCTCAGCTTTCTTCTTTCACACGCTTTACCAAACTCAGTCATTAGCTCCTGCAGTTTCTCACCCGAATCAGCCACCAGCGTTGTATCATCAGCAAACAACAACTGACTCACTTCCCAGGCCCTTTCATCCACAACAGACTGCATGCTTGCTCCTCTCTCCAAATCTCTTGCATTCACCTGCCTAACAACTCCATCCATGAACAAATTAAACAACCTTGGTGAAATCACGCACCCCTGCCGCAAACATACATCCACTTGGAACCAAATCACTTTCCTCTCTTCCTACTCGTACACTCGCCTTACATCCTCAATAAAAACTTTTCACTGCTTCTAGCAACTTACCTCCCACACCATATACTCTTGATACATTCCACAGAGCATCTCTATCCTCGAACATACGCCTTTTCCAGATCCATAAATGCCACATACAAATCCATTTGCTTTTCTAAGTATTTCTCATACATTCCTGAAAGCAAACACCTGATCCACACATCCTCTACCACTTCTGAAACTACACTGCTCCTCCCCATTCTGATGCACTGTACATCCCTTCACCCTCTCCGTCAATATCATCCCATATAATTTCCCAGGAATACTCAACAAACTTATACCTCTGTAATTTGAGCATTCACGTTTATGCCCTTTGCCTTTGTACAATGGCACTATGCTTGCATTCCGCTAATCATCAGGCACTTCTCCTTGAACCATACATACACTGAATATCATCACCAATCAGTCAAAAAGACAGTCACCTCCTTTTTTGGTAAATTCCACCGCAATACCATCCAAACTCGCCGCCTTGCTGGCTTTCATCTTCCGTTAAGCTTTCTCTACCCCTTCTCTGTTTACCAAACTATTATCCTTGACCCTCTCACTTAACACACTACCTCGACCAAAACACCCTATATCTGCCACTCTATCATCAAACACATTCAACAAGCATTCAAAATACTCACTGTATCTCCTTCTCACTTCACCACCTCTTGTTATTACCTCCCCATTAGCCCCCTTCACCGATGTTCCCATTTGTTCTCTTGTCCTACGCACTTTACTTACCTCCTTCCAAAACAACTTGATCTCCCTAAAATTTAACGATACTCTCCCACCTCAGCTCCCATTTGCCCTCTTTTTCACCTCCTGCACCTTTCTCTTGACCTCCTGCCTCTTTCTTTTATACATCTCCCAGTCATTTGCACTATTTCCCAGAAAAATCATCCAAATGCCTCTCTCTTCTTGTTCACTAACAATCTTACTTCATCCCTCCAATCACTATTCTTTCTTATCTGCCCACCTCCCACCTTTCTCATGCCACATGCATCTTTTGCGCAAGCCATCACTGTTTCCCTAAATACATCCCATTCCTCCTCCATTCCCCTTACATCATGTGCTCTCACCTTTTTCCATTCTACACTCAATCTCTCCTGGTACTTCTTCACACAAGTCTCCTTTCCAAACTCACTTACTTTCACCACTCTCTTCACCTCTACAAATCTTCATCTTCACCTCCATAAGATAACGATCAGACATCCCTCCAGTTGCCCTTCTCAGTACATTAACATCCAAAAGTCTTTCTTTCATGCGCCTATCAATTAACATGTAATCCAATAACACTCTCTGGCCACCTCTCCTACTTACATATGTATAATTATGTATTTCTCTCTTTTTAAACCAGGTATTCCCAATCACCAATCCTTTTTCAGCACACAAATCTACAAGCTCTTCAATATTTCCATTTACAACACTGAACACCCCATGAACACTAATTATACCCTAAACTGCCATATTACTCACTTTTGCATTCAAATCACTATAACCCAGTCTCGTGCATCAGAGCTGCTAAGTCACTCAATCAGCTGCTCCCAAAACAATTGCCTCTCATGATCTTTCTTCTCATGATCAGGTGCATAGGTACCAATAATCACCCATCTCTCTCCATCCACTTTCAGTTTTACCCATAACATTCTACAGTTTACTTTCTTACACCATCACATATTCCCACAACTCCTGCTTCACGAGTAGTGCTACTCCTTTCCTTGCTCTTGTCCTCTCACTAACCCCTGACTTTACTCCCAATTCGTTCTCAAACCACTCTTCCCCTTTACCCTTGAGCTTCATTTCATTCAGAGCCAAAACATCTACGTTCCTTTCCTTAAACATACTACCTATCTCTCCTTTTTTCTCATCTTGGTTACATCCACACACATTTAGACACCCCAATCTGAGCCTTCGAGGAGGATGAGCACTCCCCGCATGACTCCTTCTTCTGTTTCCCCTTTTAGAATGTTAAAATACAAGGAGGGGAGGGTTTCTAGCCCCCCTCTCCCGTCCCCCTTAGTCGCCTTCTATGACATGTGGGGAATGCATGGGAAGTATTCTTTCTCCCCTATCCCCAGGGATAAATAATAAATATAAATAAATATATCTAGGAGAGAAATCTATTCTGATTTTTAACATCACACATAAATTGAATACTAGAATATAATGAGTTCAAGTAATCTATGAAATACTGAATATGATGACTACTTTTGAACTCAAAATATTGTTCATTTGTTATGATGTATATTAGAATAACATTCCCTTCTTTGAGCCTGAATGATGGAGATAAGAAATTTGATGTCTATGTTTAAACTCAAATACCTTTATTCAATTAATTTGTTCTGTTGTATATCAGAATAAAATTCCCTTCTTTAGAGATTGAATGATGGAGATAAGTTTCTTTACATCAGCTTATGAAACCAAACACGCAAGCCTTAACGCTAAGGCTGATTTTTTCTTGCCATTAAAATCTAAAGTTGACCTAATGTTAACCCAGTTGACTGTTTACAATACCTATGGTTTATGTCATTTTTGCAGGAGCCGGATATTCTAAAACATTTTTTGGGAAACACAGATTCCCCTGTATTTGAAAGAGTGACTTTAAAGAATTTTTTTTTACATGTTCCCATTAAAAAAATTCCTGCTATCACTGTAACTAAGAACAAAATTCATATAAAATCACCTTAACTAGGACCTATCAATTTTACTTAAAAATGAATGTGACAAATCATCAGGTATAATCACTCTACTTGATTTAAGGAGAGTATCTACCTCACCTAAAACTACTGGTCGCCTGTCCAAAATACAATGACAAGATCCCATTGTCCATACATTCATCTACAAAGAACAAATATGAATTTTCATTTCATTTATCCATAATCATCCCATGACCAATTTCTATGAAAGAGTCCTGGTGTTACACAAGACCTTTCTAAAGACCCCTGTAGACCAAGGATGTGCTAATTTCAGTCACAGGGAAATGTAGACTCCTTTGAAATAAGATTCTTGACAAAACTACACCCCAATGATGCATGTGGTAAAACATTTGAATAAATATATTGCACCCGATGTAGCTTATATAGGAAAAAACTTAACCAATCTTTCCATGTGTATCAATGAACATATTGGTTACTCATTCAGAAAGGATGAGATTGTCTAAACCTCCCCAGTCAGACACAATTAGGAGTATGAACACACTAAAAAGTGATCACTTCAATATTCTGGAGTCTGTAAACAGTGATTCTGACCCGTTTATTCTAGAGTTTTTGGATGCTGAAAGAGAAACCAGTGTTAAATGACTATACATATTCCAGTGACATTGGTTTGGAAGCCTTCATTCTCCCTTCTTAACAGTGCAAGGATTGTTGTGGTATAGAACCAGTTGTCATTTGATTTTAGGACAAGCAAATAATTCTACCTAAATATTGCACCATGTAATGAGTCATGAATGTAACCATGGTGAGAAGAAGGGAAAGAAAGGTAGTAATGTTGGCCAGAGGAACCTGAATATTCTGGCTCTGTGAGATAAAGCTAAGGGGGAAAGGGGAAAGAGTGCTTTGAGGATGTACTTGGGCAAAGTTTGTGGTTAGTGTGAAGGAAAAGCAAAGGAAGGGGTGGTATTTCTGCTGAAGCAGGAGTTATGGAAATGTGTAGAGGAGTGTGAGAAAGTGAGCCCAAGACTGATGTGGATGAAAATGAAAGTAGATTACATGAGACAAATGACTGTTAGTGCTTATACATTTGGTAATAAGAAGTGTGAAGGAGAGGCAAGTGTTTATGGAGGATCTGAGAAAGTGCATCAACAATTTCAATGTGAGGGACTGGTAATCCTGAATGGTGATTGGGATGCTAAGATGATATGGTAATTAAGGGTATAACTTGGTTTGTGTGTGTGTGTGTGTGTGTGTGTGTGTGTGTGTGTGTGTGTAACCAGCATTGTGAACTTATGTGGTGAACAACTTGCGGAGATGTGTGCAAAATAAGACAAGCAGTTAGAAATACTAATCAAAAAAAGAGGGAATTGGTGGGTGGGGTTGACTGTAAGCAGACAAAGCTGTTTTAACTGACAGACTTGCTAAAGACAGACTGTTGAATGAGAATATACTGAAAGGGGCACATGGTTGGAAGTCTGACCATTTCTTGGAAGTGGTCAGGGAAAAAGTCTGCAGTGGTTTCAGGAAATAAGGAAATGATATGGCTGGGAAGATAGCAATGAAAGCAAGTTTAGAAAAGAGGCTTGTGTGAGATGGCATGAATAACTGAATGAAGAACAGCCAATGACGGTAAATGAAACTTGAGGACTGGATGAGAAATGGGAAGTATTTAGAGAAGTGCCTACATGTAAGAGAAGTGTGTGTGGCATGCAGATGATGGGATCTAGGTATGTGAGTGAGGGTAGGGATTAGTGGGATGAGGAATTAAAGATATAGGTGAAAGAGAAAGGAGAGATTTATGGGCTTTACCTGTAGGGAAGATGTATAAGATGTGGCAGGAAGAGGAAGGTGCAGAGACTGAAAAAGAGGGGAAGTGAGAGTTGGGGTGAAAGTGTACTGGCAAACTTCTGGGAGAATATCAAAAGTGTTTTGGAAGGTGAATAGTGTGAGGAGAACAAGGGAATATGGGAGCATCAGTATGAAGAGCAGATGAAGAACAGGTAACAGGTAAAGAAGAGATGAAGAAGAGATGAACTGAGTATTCTGAAGAACTGTTAAAAGTGTTAGATGATATGATGGCATATGTGGGATGTTTAGGACATGGAATGTCCCAAAGGTATGCGAAGTAAGAGAGTCCTGGCAAGTGGTTTGGTGAAGGATGAAGAGGTGGTGAAAGCCTTGTGTAAGATAAAGTTTGGCAAAGCAACCTAAGTGGAAGGGAATGCAGTTGAATTTCTCAAGAAAGAGGGTGACAGAGTTAATGACTGGCTGAAGGTGAGACACCTAAGAATCTGATGAAATGCCTGTATAACAATACTGTATAAAGGCAAGGAGAACAAAAGTGAATGTGAATTATATTAGTACAAATTTATTGAGGGTATCCGGTAAGTTGTAAGGGAGAGTAGTGACAGAGGATGGTGGTACATACAGAGCATCAGACTGGAAAGGAACAATGTGGTGTAAGGAGTGGTAGAGGATGTATGGATAGTCTGCCTTCAAAAATATACCTGAGAAATGCTTTCAGAAACAGAGGATCTGTGTGTGGCATTTATGGATCTGGAGCAAGCTTATAACAGGGTTGACAGAGATGCTCTGTGGAAGGTTCCATGAATTAATATGGGGGAAAAGCTGTGAGGAGTTTTTACTGAGAGAGTAAAGTGTTTGTGTGAGCAGAGAGAAAGAGTGGTTCCTGGTGAAGGTAAGTCTGCGGTAGGGGTGTGTGATGTTATCATAGCTATTTCAATTTTATTTCATTTTAACTGTTCCTGCTGAGAATTCAATCCCTAGTAGGAAAGTCAAACAGCAAGATCATATAATACATGTTCTGAACATTATATGCCTTCATAAACCTCATCTAAGTATCTATTGCAAAGTGAACAAATACTATTACAAAAATGCTACAAACCTGTACCAGGCCTGCAGCTATTGCATATCCAAACATTGCTGAGAATGCTACAAGCCCAGAGAGAAGCAAGTTCCGTCCTTTATTTGGTACATCATCCTTAGCTGGAGAGTCTCGACTGTCTGTGCTTCTGTGGCCCTCTGTAATATGTGGACTTTCATTTTCTTCTGCAGTTGTAACAATATAAATAATATTACATGCAAACACATTTCAATGTATACATACATATACATTTTTTTTCATACTATTTGACATTTCCCACATTAGCGTTAAGAACAGAGGACTGGGCCTTTGAGGGAATATCCTCACCTGGCCCCCTTCTCTGTTTCTTCTCTTGGAAAATTAAAAAAAAAAAATGAGAGGGGATGATTTCCAGCCCCACACTCCCTTCCCTTTTAGTCGCTTTCTACGACATGCAGGGAACACGTGGGAAGTATTCTTTCTCCCCTATCCCCAGGGATAATACATATAC
>JAUUDZ010427124.1:0-13944 GCA_032361705.1 Panulirus versicolor
TCTCGAAGTTGTAAGTCAGCAAACATCGTCTGCCCGGCCTGCCTCACACTGGTACTGTGATCTAGTGTGGTGTGCACCACTAGTGTGCTCCAATGCTAACGTAGCAGTGATGGTCTGGCTCACTGCTGATATAACTACTTATGTGTACTGTACGGAGATGGAGTTTCACACTGGTGGAGCCACATCTCTTGATTTTCTCCATTATTACACAGTTTTCTAACCTACCGTATGTTGTCATCATTTACAATTTCGTTCAATTTATTTTATTTTATTTACCACTATCGTCTAATAAAGTTACTTCTTTAATCTTCTCTGATAAATGTCTTGCTTAATTCTATGTTAAGTCATCCAGTTGTTGTGTCTGTATCTTTCGACGAACCGCTCTCTAGTGAGGACATCAAACTGGTTTAAAAGGTATAAATGTCGTGATTAAGCCATTCATTACTTTCTCTCTTTCAAGGTGGACAAATTTATGGTTTCACTAGAACTCAATTTTCTTAATTCTGATATCTTTATTGCTTTCCTCTGGACCTCTTCTATTAGTTTTTTTTTATGCTTTTTCCAGTACGGTGAGCAAACATGAAGATGGACCACATTCCAGTACATACATACTTGGTTTCCTTTACAGATCTTCCAGACTTGGAATCTGGTGACAGATTTGGACAATGTCGACTCAAAAGTCGCTCTCACACACACACATTCCTGCACTTATTTTCTCCTTGATGATATTCATATAGAGGTCTTCTTTCCGTGTGTCTTATCCTCATTATTCTCTATATTTACCTGGACTGAATTTCATCAACATTTATCATATCATCCTTAGAGTTGACCCACTAGATCCCCTCATAAGATGATATCATCCACCTTCATTATCATCTCAGTATCACCCGTAGTCATATCAAGGTATCGCTTTAATCCTTCACAATTCATTTATATAGATCAAGAAGAGCAATGGTCCCAGACGTCAGCCCTGCGGCACACTCTGCTGGTGAACACAACCCCTTTCCAGAAGGTTCTTCTAACATGCATCAATAGTTCCCTTCTTCTTACATACGTAATTCTGTATCCATCAAATGAGTCTGTCCTCTCTACGAACCCAAGTGTCAAATGTTTCCGACAGTCCAGAAACACAGTCTACTACAATGGAGCTCCCATACAGGTGTACCAGCTTTATACCTAACCTTCTGTCCCTGGATCCTTGTTCTCTCTCGCTTTGGCAGTTTGTGGTAACCTTGCAAGTCGTCTTTCATTTACATTGTGTGTACGTCATTCAGTATTATACAGACCACAGTCGTCAGAAAGGCTGTACTTCAGCGTCACTTCCCGGTCTTATTTCCTGAAGATACGTTAGACAACTGCGTTCTTCCATTCCCTTGGCTAACACTTTTCCTTCTTTGAGTGATATCCTGAATATTTCAGGTGGCTCGTCAGAGGTATCTGAACACTTCAGCAAATATGAAGTACTTCATCAAGACGTTTAACTTTTTATAGGTTTTGGCCTTCAGTAGACTGATCATGTCTTCTGGATACTTCAACGCTTGACCTCCCCATTCCAATGTCAAAACAACTTTGAACTTGTCCTTCACCTCAGCATATATTTACACCATTCTTTACAGCTTTTCTCACTGAACCCCTTTGCATGATGACCACTTGTTAACTGACAAGTTACTGCGGCTCATGAATTTATGGAAGAGTTTTGGATTATCTCCTGACTTATCCAAAATATTCTTTTCTCATTTTCTCTGGCCTTCTTTTATTGTTATACTCATTCCTTTCCTCTGTTATACCTTATGCCTTCTTTTATTGTTATACTTATTCCTTTCCTTTGTTATACCTTATACGTTATAGGTCTAACGCTGCCTAATATCTCCACAGTATCTTCCTAAGGTATTCACAATGACCCACCTGTATCATCTTCCCTCCGTGTTTGAAGCTGCAGGTAACAAAGGCTTTGTTTATTATAAATTTTACAAAACCTTCCTGAACAACGACCTATGTCATGGTTACTGAACTCTATTTCCCAGTTTGTGTTCGCAAAGAGATTCTTCAAGTTGGTGTAATTTCCACGATTATATCTCCTCCTTGAGTCTGCGTTCATCTTTATCCTTTTTATTTCATTACTTACCATATGATCAAAGGTGAGCATTGCATGATCACCATCTCCAACCTGTGTACCAAACATGATATTCTCAACCCCAAAGTTCCTCTGTTTGAAAAACAGATGCAGTAGTGATGTATCAGTCCCTCTGACACTAATGTTCTTACTACGGAAATCCTCCGTTATCAGCACTACACTACCTACCTGTGTGGCGTGAGTGTGTCCATCTCGGTTTTATGTATCATGCTCAGTGTTCCTTCACTGTCATAGCCCTATGTTTGTTCTGGTTCATTAAAATTGTTTGGAGAAATTGGAGGATTATAAACTATGAACATCACTATGCAATTCTTTCATATAGTTACTCTTTCCATTATGTACTGTATTGTAGGTAATCTTACAGTATTGTATGGGGAGGTCATCTTACAGTATTGCATGGAGAGGTCATTTTACAGTATTGTATAGGTAGGTCATCTTACAGTATTGTATGGGTAGGTCATCTTACACTATTTCGTGAAACTTAAGACCATCCCTTATTAAGAGGACCAGTCTTTCTCTTCTTGCTTTTATCTCTCTCTCTCTCTCGATAGTTTAGGATATATTATGTTAGACAGTATCTCATTGGTAAGATCTGTCTCCATTACTCCAACCGCATCAGGTTTGTTTTCCCTTATCCGATCCTTGAACTCCAGCTCTGCCCCGGTTACCACTAATCCATCAGCATTTGTATACATTGTTTTCAGTCTTTTAGATCTCGCTGAGGCACTAACGAAACCCTTTAACCATTTTTGATGTCTCTCGCTTCTTGTCTTTTGATCGGTGAGGTCCACTACTGGTGTGACCCACTGATGGTGTGGCGTACACAGTGTGACCCTCTGTTGACGTGGTCCACTGATGATGTGGTCCAAAGTACTGCTAGTGTGGCCGAGAGACACGCCTGAGTTACACTTAGATCAATGTGGTGTTGTGGGAGAGCATCGGAGACAATGGCTCGGGACATCAGCCATGCATCAAGGCTACCTGACTTGCACAACCACTGGACGACGCCTCTCTTTCATCCAGGTGCATGTGCGGACGCCCGAGACCCGCTCTACCATCATGCAGACCCAACACTGTAGGTATCATACAAGACCCGCTCTACCATCATGCAGACCCAACACTGACGCATCATACGAGAACCACTTTGCCAACTTACAGACACAACATTATATGCACCAGTGTGGTCATTATATGCACCAGTGTGGTCATTATATGCACCAGTGTGGCCATAATAAGTCAGCACCAGTGTGGTCATAATAAGTCAGCACCAGTGTGGTCATAATAAGTCAGCACCAGTGTGGTCATAATAAGTCAGCACCAGTGTGATCATAATAAGTCAGCACCAGTGTGGTCATAATAAGTCAGCACCAGTGTGGTCATAATAAGTCAGAGAAGTCCAGCCAATACATCTCACTTGCAATAACAAGTATGTACTGACACACGTGAATACAAGTGTGTGGTGCCATTCAAGATATGCCCTGAAGCTGGTGTGTGTGTGTGTGTGTGTGTGTGTGTGTGTAGAAGGCAGGTGGCAACATCGACAGCGAAATTATCAATGAAGAATTGGGTGGGGTTGTCCAGATGAGCTTGTGCCTTTATGTTCAGTAGTGTCTGTCTCTCAGTACCTCCAGCAATACTAGGAACCCCTACAAACTCACCAGTACCGGGAAGACATGTGCTGGACCCACCACTCCTCAACAGGGGGCATCATACGTGAAGTACATTACTTAATGAATATTTCAGTGATTCTGTTTACTTGCACTTACCACCTGTACTTACTTACTTGTACTTACCACCTCTACTTACTTGCACTGACCACCTCTACTTAATTTCACTGATTGATTTGTGTCGGTGTCCCCGGCAAGTTTATTGTGTATCGCATGTTCATCCTGTAAGGATTACAGGGGTCACAAAGGGTCTGGGTCAGACCTCAGAGGGTTTTACTTACACTTACAAGACAGCGACTGGTGTATGGCCAGGAGCCAGGATGGGCAGCGTCCAGCGTCAGGTAGAAGTCTTGGATCACTCTTGTCTGACACGTCTGTGAGCCGGCCTCAGTGGGATGCTCGCGGCGACCGTCTCACTCACCGTCGGAAGGTAATTTGTTTCGAGTAATGCCAGACCTGAGCCGGGCTCGTGCCACCACCCACTGGTATATTATCAGTGTACATGGGCACGCCCCCACTGTGGTAAACCCTCTAACCTCAGGAAACATTATTTTAAGGTTTCTGTCCTGCTGCCTTTTCCTCGGTGAGGCAGAGCGCAGTAGCTAGAAGCCTTACGACTCCCGTGATGCATATCGTGCGTGCTGTGTTTGCCACCGCCGCTCCGTCTGTCGTGGACCGGGTTATCATGGCCCCCACACCCGGTCACTTATATTCGTCATACGTCACACGTAGGAGGAAATTTCTCTCCCCACGTATCTCCATAATGACGACTTGCCGTCTGTAGCAGCCCAGGTTACCTGGAGCCTACCTGGGATGACCAGCACCAGGTAGACGCCACCAGGCAAGGGATCTGCTCACTGACGTACCCCCTCACACAGCGCCAGACGCCCACGCCCCCGGGCAGCAAGTGACTGACGACAGCCGCTCGTGAGTTTGTATGACGATGCAGACCACTTAACTGTATCTGTTGCCACACACGTAGCTACACTTGTGACGTAGATATACAGAGGGTAAATACAACTGTGCAACCTAACCTAACACAGGTTACGAAAGTAGTACTTTATCATGAGTGACAGTGAATTACGATAAAGGAAAGTGGTAAATTAGCGCACCAGGTGGCCGGCCTACGGTGGTGGCACATAACCTCAGCGTTCCAGCATAAGATGGCCATGAAGCAGCAGCATGAGGCACAGCCTCCACCATTATCCTCACATGGCAACAAATACCAAACGTCGAGTGATTGTACAATAGTGTTTCTCTGCCGGTCCCTTACAAGCCTGGAAACCCCACAATACACGGAGACGATGACAATGGCGCACATATACACTGACTCAATCATGTCGAGGTAAACAGATTCACATTAGGAGTGGACGAGGAAATCCTTGAACATGATGACAAGTGGGCCAGCCGGACGCGGCTCATTTTTCCTACAGTGGTTACCTCCCAAGCCAGGCACGTCCCCTGAGCAGCCAATCACAAAACGTACGATGTAAAACTCTGGCGAAGGCCACAACGTGGGCAAGAACACCTAATGTGGCCAGGCGGCCGGCTGCCTGGTGGAAGTGGGAGTCAGGCTCAGCTGGGACATCCGGTCAACACAACACCACCATTGATGACATCCATTGATGACCTAATTACTGCCCTGTTTACCCTGCAGGACAAGGTCCTGACCCATGCTTTTCCATGGTGTGTGTGTGTGTGTGTGTGTGTGTGTGTGTGTGTTACAACTATCATCATAATGAGCATGAATCTGATCATTTATCATTCCATTACTGGGAAATAATTTTTTTCTTTGGGTAAGAATCTTGATAATGTTGTTCCAGGTCTGCCTGCCAGTACAAGATCCTGTGTTGATCTTGAACAGTGAGGGAGGCAGGCGTGTATCAGGGACTGGACCACTACCTGGGCAGTACAGGATTGTGCCAGTACCTGAGGGTATACAGGGTTGTGCCAGTACCTGAGGGTATACAGGGTTGTGCCAGTACCTGATGGCATACAGGGTTATGCCAGTACTTGAGGGCATACAGGGTTGTGCCAGTACCTGAGGGTATACAGGATTGTTCCAGTACCTGAGGGCATACAGGGTTGTGCCAGTACCTGAGGCGTCTAGGGCTGGCCCAGTGCCTGGGTTGTACAGGACCTTCTGCCAGACCTTCATAAAACAACATGTAACACAATGCCAAACTTACACTCCCGAAAAATAAAGTGTGGGTGGTTGGTGTGAGCGCCTGCCAACCCCAGGCAACCAGACCGAGCCAGACACTTACTGATAATGTTGGTACGTTCTCACACCAACTGAGGGAGAGGCACTCAAACACATCAAGACTGTGAGACAAAATAGCTAGGGAGAAGTGGGAGACGGAGGAGGATGGGCAGGAAACAATGACATAATATGGATGATAAATGTAACACTAGAAGCAGTCGTGGCAGGGAAGACTTATCGAAAAGGATGTACGAGGGAAGAGAAGGTGCAAGATGAAAGAAGACTATTATAACTAGGAAAAATGGGAGAAGGACAAGTGACGTCATTACTAGGAAAGATCAGGTCTGGTGTGTTCCAGTAACTCACTAGGTGTGGAGAGTAACTCACCAGGTGTGGACAGTAACTCACTGGACAGTAACTCACCAGGTGTGGACAGTAATTCACCAGGTGTGGGGAGCAACAATTGACTCATCACGACACACGGGCGTGGCCAAGCGACAAACCTCGTCTGATCCGAAGCAGAATCAGGTCCTACACTGCCTCGCCAGACCCGCGGGAGGAAGTGTGAATGTAGCGGTGGTGTCAGCTGGAGGGACCCACCACTGGCTGTGACAGATGTAACAGCTCTCACACGCTCCAGGTCGTGACCACTCACACTCCAGGTCGTGACCACACACGCTCCAGGTCGTGACCACACACGCTCCAGGTCGTGACCACACACGCTCCAGGTTATGACCACACACGCCCCAGGTCGTGACCACACACGCCCCAGGTCGTGACCACACAGGCCCCAGGTCGTGACCACACACGCCCCAGGTCGTGACCACACACGCCCCAGGTCGTGACCAGACGAAAGGTTATGTGTGAAAGTGTGAGATCAGGATGTGTGAGGAGTACTGCATGATGGATCGGTCCCTGAACCATGGTATGGTCGGCTACGTGCAGGAGTGTGGTGCTTGGGTCACATAGCGAAGTGGCAGGTAGAGAGATGTAAACAGTGCCTACGTAAAATAATTGTTAGTTAAATCAGTAAGTCTTAGTGGTTGTGTAAATGGTTTATCAGGTGAAGGGATGAGTATAATCAGGAGTACTCACTATAAGAAAAAATACCAATTACGTAACATTTCAGTGCACTGGATGAAGTCAGTCAGTGGCTGACCGTATATATATACACACTATATGGAGTACGAGAATGTCCGCTCTGGTCTGGACAACATACATTACTATGACCACCCAATTATGTAATTCCTCACCAGTGTATCTTTAGCAGCATGGCGGCTTGAATTCAATAAACCATTATTTATTTCATTCATCTTACAATACTCACAAAACAGCTCACGCCTCGCACTAACGAATGCACTACGTCCAGCCAGCGCACCATGTGCTCCCACCAGAACGCCCCCCGCCACACACTATCCTCCTCTCCATTCACGATGGACGCCATGTGGTCGGCCTCCACACGCCCAGGGTCAGGAACCCTTGTAACGTACAGTTGTCACACGTCTAACGGTATTAGGGTGCTGCCCCACAGCAGGTACTAGGGTGCTGCCTCACAGCAGGTACTAGGGTGCGGCCCCACAGCAGGTACTAGGGTGCTGCCCCACAGCAGGTACTAGGGTGCTGCCCCACAGCAGGTACTAGGGTGCTGCCCTACAGCAGGCTGAAGCGAGACTTAAAAAAAAAAAACATCAAATGAATGTCACTCGCATCTAGGTCAGACTTGAGTCACTCTGAATTAGTCATGTAAATTTGGCTTCGAGAAGCAGATAGTGTGTGTGTGTGTGTGTGTGTGTGTCCTCGTGGGCAGGATGTGATTGGCTCCAGACTCTCATCTTCCAACCCGTGGGTGAATCCGTCTTCATCAGGCACTGCAGCTTGAGTTAGGTCTCGGCTGACACCTTCCCTAGTGATCACTGTAGTTGTTGCAAGGTTCCCGTACACAGTGGTACCGGAAGGCTTAACTAGGAGTTGGAGTGGTGGATGGTCAACGATACTGACGACTTGTGTCATAATTGCACTTTTTAAGAACTTTTGCAATGTTTGCCAAGTTCATCAACGGTTTTTGTTCTGGCGTAACGAAGTATCATTACTAAGATTCCTGCAGACAACGACGGGTTCCACCTGACATTATCAAGTGAGGGCAGGGCCGTGCGCGTGTCTTGAGCAGGGTGGGTGCAGGTCACGCTCCCCTCACACACCATCACCTGCAAGTTGTGCCGCTAACCCCGGCAAGTTTACTATACACCCCATACTCATACTGTGAGCGGGAGCGCAAAAGGATTACATGGGTCACAAAGGGTCTAAGTCTGACCGTAGTGGGGTGATATTACATGAGATATTACATGCATTACATAGTTTCATTTTACCGACTAGATGCAAAAAGCGGATATAAACTTAAAATGTCAGGTATCTTGTTATCAACAATGTGTTGTAACATTTCTTGCAGGATGTTTAGATCTATCCCTAAAAGGCTCTCTTTTTCATATTGTAAGACATAGTGTTGGAGTTGGTGTCCAGATCTTTGACCACAAACTTTACAATTCACATGATTAACATCTCCAGTTAGGCCAAAGCGCCAGTAGTACCTATAGCCTAGCCTTAGTGTGGCAGCTACAATATCATGTAATCTGCTGATCTTATTACTAGGTCCATATACATGTTTGACTTGACACATTTCACTATAATGGAAGATGTTTCTACTTGTGATTATCTCAACTCATCTTCTTGCTCCAAAGAGGTTAATTACTTCCTTTCTAACTACAGTTTTGAGGCTTCTAACTGACAAATCAATGTTGTTTTCAACATGACCTTTACTAAGTGCAAGTTTGGCTAAAGCATCAGCTTTGTCATGCTCACGGAGGCCTATATGAGAGAGAATCCATAACAATTTCATTTGAATCCCTTGAGTAATAATGTCTGAGTATTTGTGTCTGAGACCAACATGTTACATTCTGATCTCAGGATGTTAAGGGCAAGCAGTGAAGATAAAGAACCAGAGATAATTAAACTGTTTGTGGCAGTAATTTCTACCAGCTCAAGAGCGATGAGTATGGCGAACAATTCAGTTTGTAGAGCAGTTGTTTATTGTAACATTTTCGTGTAATGTGTTATCAACAACCTGGATCACAATGGCAGCTCTGCCTGCCCTCCCAGTGGCACAGTCGTGAGAACCCTCAGTATACATGATGCAATGGGCTGTTATTGTCAGTCTGGAGTTTCTGTAAGGTCCAGAACGATGGTTTTGCCTAAGTGTTGAAGGTGAACATTATAAGTCATTAGTTTCTTGGGTGGAATAGTAGGTGTAGTGACGTCAAAGGGAGTTATCTGTCAGGGAGGCAGGAAATGCTGCTTCCTAACTTTAAACCAATTACGTACACCAAACATCGTCATGTGGTTGGCTGTTATTTGAATCCACTGAGATTCACTTGTGCCAGGCATATATGGTTGTACAATTCTTTAGCGACAACACTATGTGGATCACCACGCACAAGTCTCAGTCCATAGTATCGCAAGATGGATCTCCACTATTCTGTCTTCAATGACGGGAATACCAAGTTCTTTCTGCATGTTGAGATCTTTGGTGGACTTCAGGCAACCAAGTACGATCTTTAAGGCTTCACTTTGCATTTTTTCAAGTATGTTGATACCTTTGCTGTTGAGTAGGACCAAAAGTGGTGCGTGGTAAATTATGAGAGACTTAATATAAGCTAAGTACATCATTTTAACAATTCTGATATTAGCACCACAGTTAGGGTTGTACCCTGCAACACCTTTAAGAACTCCGGGTTTATCTCTACATTGTCGATCTAAATTTGTAACACAAGCTGCAGCACCTGGGACTGCCACAACATATTTAAAGGAGACGTAGTCAACCGGTTTTCCAGCAATGGTTAACATGGACGGTCGGCTGCGGCCGTTATCAATTCGGTTATTGAAGACCTAAGTTTAATGTGCTGATATGATGAAGCCAAGGCTGTCACAGGCCTTGTGGATGCTGTTAACAATAGTTTGTATATCATGTTTTGTTTTGGTGTGTACAAGAATGTCATCAGCATAGCTAATGATATTTCTGGAACACTGTGGAATCAATCTCAGTAATGCATTGATTACCACACTGAAGAAAGAGGGGCTAAGTACTCCACCTTAAGCAGTGCCAAGTATCATGTCTTTAACTTCACTTTTGTAGTCTTGAAACAACACAGCTAACTTTCTAGTAAAGAAATAGCCAAGTATTCAGTTCAGGAGCCGGCCACCTATATCCATTTTTGCTAACTCATATAACTTACCTATTGACAATATCTGACGCAGCTTTTAGGTGGTGTAATTATGGCTCGTCCCCACGAAGTGTTAGGAAAGCAGTGATGTAGTCCTGCCTACTTTTGCCATGTGTGAAACCATTAACATTAGGTGACATATGTTTTCTCAATCTGTGTAGTAGTCGGTTGAGCAACATCCTCTCCAAAGCTTTACACAGGCAACTCATCAGAGAGTTGGCGCGAAATTCATCAGAGAGATGGCGCGAAATTCATCAGGTTGATTGTGTTTAGGTATTGTTACAATTACACTGTTGGTACATGAAGAAGGTAGATGACCCGTGGCATAACTCATATCATACAGCTTTAATAATGGATTACCAGGTACACAGCAGTCTTATGATGTGGTAAGTGAGCTCATCCTCACCAGGCGCAGTGCCCCTGCCCTTGTTATAGCAGCATCAAGTTCAGTGAGTGAGGTATCACATTCATCATGTTGCTGGTTACCATGTAAACCGGCTAAGATCTTCTCTTTCTTTGGATTTGTTGTAAACATGGCTAACCTCAGGTGGCAGCAGGTTATATTTCGTCATTAATTCGTCAGTCTTCTGCAGCGGGTTAAGATGAGATACTTGTTTATTTTTCTTTCCAATGATTCTATTAATACCCTTCCAGGCTTGGCTATTAATAACCTCTCAGGCTTGGCTATTAATAACCTTCCAGGTTTGGCTATTAATACCCTTCCAGGCTTGGCTATTAATAACCTTCCAGGTTTGGCTATCAATAACCTTCCAGGTTTGGCTATTAATAACCTCAAAGTTTGGCTTAAAAATGTGTGTTGATTTAGTTCAAGTCATTGTGTCTGAGGTCAGCTATTCGTTCCCTCGCTGCTGCAAGAGATGCTTGAAATAGTTATAGCATTTTGGGTGTTCGAAGTTGTCTATAACATTTCCCAATTTGCTCAGCTATAAACTTGAGCTGTTTCAGTTCGGGGTCATTATAGTACTGTTGTGGCCTGTTATGAGGTGCAGTATTTCTACTCTCTAAAGTTAGCTCACTTTGCGTAAAGTTAGCTCACTTTGCGTAAAAAAGTTGTTTATGAAAGTTTCAAGATCGACATTAAAAGCTTGTACATTTTTGGGTTCAAAATCTTTGTATCAGTCAAAGGTATAATCTACGAACCTATTTTCATGTTATTGCACTATTAATGTTATTCTTTTCAGTCTGACACCAGGTAGGTTGAGATCAGCTATATGTAATGTAACCATTATAGGCCAGTGGTCAGACATAAGATCATGAATATCGGAACTGTGAGTTGTGTATGACAGCCTACACACCTGTCCAACATTCCTCCGTAGACGTGTGTTAGTTGATTCTTACTGATGATGGGAACATCATCATCATGTGCATCCAGGAGCGAGAGTAAACTTCTGCCATCATTAGTGAAGATGGGAACATCATCATCATGTGCATCCAGGAGCGAGAGTAAACTTCTGCCATCATTAGTGAAGAGGTCACCCAGACTCTTGTATCGAGCATTAAGGACTTCAATTAAGACAGTAGGTTCAGTATGAAGAAAGTTAGGTACATGTGTGTGGTGGACCAGGTTGGCAGGTACATAGGTATTCAGTACACTGAGTGTAGAACTGCCGACGTGTAGGGACCTTGATACCGTGGTACTGGAACCCGTCTGGCTTTTGGAAGAACATTGGTACATGAGGTAGTGAGTTTTACATACATTAGACAAGTGTTGGTAGATCTAGCATTATAACATTTGCAAGTGGGTAATTGAAGTGGGGTTGAGTTCGACATTCTTGCAAACGTATACTATCAATGTCCTCAGTATCGACCTTGCGATGGAGGTCAGAATATCTTTTTTTCACCGAGTCACTGATCCAACTGGATATTGTGACGTCACTATATTGTGGAACAATGTTCTTGTCTGTCATTCTCCTTACATGGATCTCCCTTATGATGTCAAGCCTTCTATGCATTTCTTTGTACCGATTTAGCACAACGTTTCTCATATTTCCAGTAACTGCAGAATGACTTAATAGTTCTCTAATTCCTTTACTATGGATTAGTTTGGGAAGTGTTTTCTTCTGCAGCTTATCAACTTCTGCTTCATTCATGTCAGTATCATCGTCATTGTGTGACGTACCTGACGGTCATACACAGTTGTTTACCTTTTCATGTTTTAAGAGCATTACACACCATCACCTGTATTCCTCCTTCGTGTCCTCCCACCTCACCATACAGATGCACGGGGATAATTCTCCTTTGACCTTTTATCTACAAGATTTCACACTCCAGCACCCGAGGGGGAGCGGTGTTGTGAGGTAGCTTTGAGAGAGTCTGATGTGCGCCAGATGTGCACCTTGGTGGCGGGGACCTCGGTAACCCTGGCACGTAAACTTTCGTTGCTGTCTCAGAGCGGCTGGGGTGGGGTGGGGTGGGGGGCAGCCAGGGGTCAGGAGGTCAGTTCAGCAGGGCTGGGGGTGGGGGGGTGAGGGTGGTGAGCCGCGGCGGCAGGGGGGAACGACTGCTCCCGTTCACCACATACGCACATCTTGGACGATAACGCCTTTCCTGTGAAGGTGTGGCATTCTCTTCCTCCCTGACCTACAACCCTACCGTCTTCAGTAATCCGGCCTTATAACATCTCAAGACCACTAACTCTGCTCTGTCGTATTTCTTTTTTTCTTTCTTACTACTCATTCTTCTAGACTTCCGTCGTCTGTGTGACCGCGATGGGTGCACCAACCAATCTGAGCTGAGACAAAGACTACAGCACGTGGCACAGTCAGCGGCGGGACCAGAGTCTGGGTGTGAGACCTTCACTGTGTACTGTACTGTAGTGTACTACATCGTACAGTTAGGATCAGCATCTCAGGTCCTGTCAACAAGGGCGGCCACTTCCAGGCGCTGTTCCCGTCCACCTCCGTATCAGACGTGTTGGAGCACCGAACACTTACGAGATGTATGTACGTGTGCCAGACCTCCTGTGTACGTGTGTTCGATCAGTGTTACGCAAAGCCTCATCCTACGGCTTCCAGCGACTGGAGAGTAGCGTCCAGGAGTGAGGACTGACCTCCTGACACATGACAGTACCACAAGTGGCGGGTGGTCAGTGTAGCGCAGGTGCAAGAGTACATGTGTCGCGTGGCAACATTACGGACACCGACCGACACCTTCGCTAGTCTCACCCCGGCCGGCAGTGGCCGGGCAAGTGGGCCTGGGGAAAGAGGAGAAAGTGAAAGTACATGTACGAAGTTGGTCTGGACTGGTCCGGTGGGAGAGGAGGAGGTTGCACCACAGGGGGTTGACCCAGCTGCTGCTGCTGCTACAGTAACATCACTTGGCCTGGCCGGCACATACTGTAGTCTGGCTGTGGGGCGACCGCTGTACCACCGCTCACGGGTTACAACACAGGAAGACCAGGGGGGGGGGGGGGGGTTACGTGCAGGGGTGGGGAAGGTGTTGCTACACACCCCCTCCCCCACCACACACACACACACACACACACACACCTGATGGTATGTGAACCAACGTTTTTATCTCACTACTGTCTACCTCCATCATTACTGTCTACCTCCTCTACTTCCATCATTACTGTCTACCTCCATCATTACTGTCTACCTCCTCTACTTCCATCATTACTGTCTACCTCCATCATTACTGTCTACC
>JAUUDZ010427135.1:0-25631 GCA_032361705.1 Panulirus versicolor
AGACGGAAGAAACGAACCAGGACATGTGCAGCAGACGGAAGAAACGAACCAGGACATGTGCAGCAGACGGAAGAAACGAACCAGGACATGTGCAGCAGACGGAAGAAACCACAGAAAGATCCATAGGGTCCTAGTTGTGGATAAGGAGCTGTGGTTTAGGTGTAATACACATACATGACGGCTGGAGAATGTATGTAAATAAGTGAGGCCTTTTCTTCGTTAGTAAACGCAGGAAACGGCAAAAACATATGATATACGTGTATCTCTTTTACAACTCTAAATCGCTTGCACTCCTGCCCTGTAAACCCATGCAATTATCTTTTTGATTTCTCTAACAACCTTACGTCGTCATCCCACCATTGATTACCCTTTCTCTCACCTTCCGCATGCCAGCACTGCTGCCCGAAAATACTTTTCGTTCCTCATCCACTTCCGTGGCTTCGTATACTCTTACCCTTTTCCACTATACACCCAGTCTCTTCTGGTATTTCTTCACACAAGTCTCTTTTCCCAGCTTACATCCGCCATCCTCCTCTCACTCACATCGATTCCTCTTTCCAAAAATCTCTACAAATCTTCACTTTTGTCTCCACCAGATATCGACCAGACATCCCTCCAGCTGCCCCTCTCAACACATTCATATCCAAGATCCTCTCTTTAGTACGCCTGTCAATTAGTATGTATTCCAGTTATGCCCACTTACTATCTCTCCTGCTTACCCATGTATGCTTATGTATGTCCCTCTTTTTAAACCAGTTACACCCGACCACGATACCTGGTGAAGTCTTTGGGGATTTTCACTCCCGCAGTCCGGCACACGCTCTTGGCTTTCGTCGTTGGTCGACCAAGCTGTTGGACACTCCAGCGTTCAGACCCACACATCCCCCATAGCCTGGCTGGTCGGGTACATACTACAGGGTCTTGTCCAGTGGACTCTTAAACTTCTCTACCGTGCACTCCATCCTGTAGTCTGATGGTAGATGGCAAGGTGTTGATGAGTCTTGGACCCCGGATGATTTAGGTGTTCTTTCTTTCCGTGCATATGGTATCTTACGATTTCAGAGGTACTATTTTACAGTCTTCCATGTCTGTCGTGTCAGTAGGAGGATATTTCCGAATGTAAGTTGGGAACCATACCTTCTAGGGTTTTCCAGCTATAGATGATGATATTCCTCCCAGTCTGCGCTCTAAGGGAATATAGACTCAGAGATTTCAGCTGTTTTCAGTACTTCATTTCCTTTACTGCATTGATAAGGGCTTTGAAAGATCTCTGGACATTTTCTTATTCCACAACTTCGCCCGCCATGTAGAGTGATGTTAAGGCACTTCATGAAAGAATTATCGACTTGAATATTCATCATCGCTGGTGTTTTCCTCTTACCTCGAAGGTACGCAGGATCCAGCCGGCCATCCATCTGCATGAACCAATCGTTGTTTTGTTGTGTTCGTGAAAGGTTAGGTCTTATCTGAGGTCTTTCACATCATCCAATTTTTTCATGGTAGCATCTGTGTATCCGTTATTCTGTGTTGTTTTTGATCTCTTCATTTTACCCCATACTGGAGAAGTTGAAACTTATCTCCATTGAAAAGCATGTTGTTCTCGGTTGCCCAAGTTAGAGACTTCATCTATGTGTCTTAGTAGTCTTTCCACATCTTCTGTTGATGTGATTTTTATACTTATTCTCGTATCATCTGCTAAGGATGATATGAAACAGTGGCTTGTGTTGGCGTCAGTGTCAGATATAAGAATGAGGAGCAAGAGGGGTACAAGTACAGTTCCTTGGGGGACTGAGCTTTTTACCTTTGAGGTACTGGAGATGGCGCACAACTACGTTATGTGATCTGTTAGTTAGAAACTATACATCCATCTCCCAATTTTTCCGGTTATTCTCATCTTTCGTGTTTTCCATACTATGACACCATGGTCTCATGTGTCAAATGTTTCTTCAAAGTCTGTATAAATCACGTGACGTCAGCATTTTGTCTGTTTTTCAGAGCTTTAGCAACCCTATCGTAGTGGTCAAGCAGCAAGATCTCCTCGCTCTGAAACCATGTTGTCCTCGGTTATGCAGATGATTCACTTCCATAAATTCAGTCATCTTGTCTCTTAGACTTCTTTAGATCTTAATGACGTGCAATAATTTTTTTGGGACTGCTTTGCTTCCACCTTTATAGAGTATGGTGACGTGGGACAGTTTCAGACTCTCTGGAATAATGCCGAAATCTAGACATATTCTCCAGTGGGTATTCAGTGCACCTGTTAAAGATGTCTGACATTTCTTTATAAAAACTGAGTTCCATGAGTCCGGGTCTGGGGCTGAATGTATAGGCATGTTCTCATGGACCTCTTAAACCTTGTGTTGAGGTGATGATATCTGCCATGTGTACACTTGGGGGACTACTGTTTTGGAAGAAGTCCATCAGCTCATTTATCTTTAATATGGTTTTTGGCTCAGTAAATTCCGATTCATATTGCCTTTCCATCCGTCAGTCGTCTTTGAAAATACCTTCTGTTTTAAGAGGGCTAATGGAGTTTGTGGTTCTGGATTTTAGTTTCGTGTACGATTTTTTTTGTTTGCGTTATTTACAATTTCATTACTGTCTTCCTTCTTTTCTTATGTTTTATATGATATTCATATAATTGTTCTATAATTCACTTGATAGGTCATCCTTCCTCTTTGATGGGTGAGCTGTGGCTTCTTTACGTCTGCAATTCTTTTTCGTCTCCTGCCAACTGTACGTCTTCCACGTTCTGACCTAAACCTTTTGTGCTTTCTTCTCGCTCGTGGTATACGTCTGTTGCATGTTTGGAGCACCGAAGTACTTTACATAAGTCGTTTTCATATTCATCCTCTGTTGTGGTATTTAGTAAGGTTTCTCAGCTGTGCTGCAGACATCTCACTGATCATATCCTTATTTACAAGATTGTTACTTAAATTCTCGTTTTATCCTCTGGTTGTTCTGTCTCTTCTCTCACAGAGCTGTGTGCTATCCTCTTTTAAAAACTTAATGGCTGTGATCAAGTCACCTGTCAGTTTTCTCTCTTCCTAGGTTGGTAAAATTTAAAACCTGCCGTTCCCGGTAGATTAGCTGTCTTAACCATCTTTGTTCTCCTCCTATGGACCTTTTTTTGATATCTTTTTGCTTCTTTAACTGCGGTGACCAAACTTGAGAAACATTTTCTAGTTTTGGCCTTATGTGGTATATGAGTAACTTGCTAAATATTTCCTTACCCATATACTTGAAAGCTAAACTGGTATTTGCTAGAGGACACTTTGTCTCAAACTGTTCTACTGATATGGGACTCGCGACAGATTAGGCATGTTTTTTTTTACCCCCAAGTCCATCTCCTAAATAGTCTTGAAGCTTACTTCCTGCAAGGTAATGACCATATTGATACGCCTTCCTTTACTTTCTTCCATCCTCATTACTTTACATTTACTCGTGTTGAATTTCATTAACAGTTCCTGTCCAAATTTGGAGTCTGTTTAGGTCTCCTTGTAAGGTGATGCAATCCTCCTCGCCTTTACTTACCTTATGACTTTTGCATCATCTGCAAACCTATTCAGACAGGATTCCACGCCTTTAAGTAAGTCATTAATATACATCACGAAGAGTAATTGTCTCTGAACCGAATCCTTATGGCACTCCTCTGGTCAACCTCAACCGATTTGAAGGAGGCTCTTCTGACATGCGTCCTTTGTTTCCTTCCACTGACATAATCTTCTGTCCATCATAGGAGTTTTCTCCGTATTCCAGCTTCTTAATCATCTTCCTATGTGGTGCAGTGTCAAATGCCATATACAGACAGTCTACTCATCCTTCTCGTTTGTCCAGGACTGAACTCACTCTCTCGTAAAACTTTATGAAGTTAGTTACACATGACCTCCTTTCCCTAAACCATACCGTCTCTCACTTAGGAAATTTCTCCTCCGAAGAGAGTTATCCACTTGCTGTTTAATAATCTTTTACCAGAATCATCCACTCGTGAGTAAGACAAGTCTGTAGTTCAGCGTTTGTTCTCGGTCTCCTTTCTTAAACACAGGCATGATGTTTTCTCTTTTCCACATCCTTGGAACTATTCTTCTCTCTTGTGACATCTAGCACTGTAATTCAGCTGGTCTATCAAGCGTATCTGCACACCTCTTTAGTTCATATGATGAAATTTCATCCTGACCATGGGCTTTGCATCGGTCAAAGTTCTCTTTCCCTTATACGATCCTTGAATCACCGTTCTTTACAACCCGTCAAGATTTGAATGCATTATCTTATGTTTGATACAACTTCTACCATTCCTGTCCTCTCTGCATTCTAGCGAGGCTGTTCCATCCTCTTACCATATGTAGCTACGTCTTCATTTTTTTTTTCTTTTGACTTCGCTTCGCTTTCTGTCCCTCTCTTCCTTAGATATATCAGTGACTTCCACCATGCCTTTAAGTTAGTTAGTTCTTCTAAGTACTTCCTGGCTTGATGGCTCCAAGTCAAACGTAACCGTAACTGGTCGTTCCCCTCGAGTCTGGGTTATGACCTGTTCTTCTTTCCTCTGTCGCGGAAAACGCTTCTGGCAGTCCCATAGCCTCCAGCAGTCTTCTAATACGCATTTCCTCCTCTTCTCTCTCATCCTTATCTCGTATACAATCTTCCTCTTATCGAAAAACAACCAGTTATTTACGGTTATCAATCTTTTGCTCCTATAATCCATGCAACTTTGGTTCCTCCCACTTTTCAGCTCGACCCCTCAGTGTGGCAGTGTTAACCTGTGTGTGTCTCTAACTTCATATCTCTCTTTTGGCCATTAAGCACCGGTCCTGTATTCTCTGTACATTTCTAAACCTTCCATCAGTTGGCCCTTATACTTCCTTGATTGCTTCATCTGTAACAAAGCATACCATTTTTTCAATCACATCGCTCAGTTTCTTGTGTGAATGTGTTTTTGTCACACTAGATGCATGTTTCTCTCCCTCACTCTTCACGCTTTGTTGATCTGCTTCCGAATTAACTCCTTGTAACCTTCCTTGCCCTCTCCTTTCGTCGGTGTGTGTGTGTGTGTGTGTACAGAAAAAGACTAACACACACACACACACACACACACACATACACACACACACACACACAAGGTAAGACATCCTTACTTTGTCTAAAGACAGTGCTAGTGTGCCCTACTTCAAACACACACCCCACACTGCTTGGCAAAAGATGTGTACACAGTTACTTCTTATAACCGAAGCGTACATTCTCTAACTATGCATACACACACATATATGTGTATCTACATACATACATACATACATACATGTCACACCTCAGTTGGTTCGGTTACATGCTTAATATGTTATCATTACTATATATAGTCGTCATACTAGGCCAGAGCATGGGTCACCCATGACGTCACATCCGGCTGACGAAAGAGCAGCTCGACCAATGACGTTGCTTTGTTCCCCAGGCCCCTGCCATGCTGCTGACGTCACTGCGGGTCCTGACCCTCCTCATGGTCGCCGTCGCTGCCCAAGGGCAAGAGCAGGAGGGCGTCCCCCAGGATACCCATCACTACGGTCAGGGACAGGAGGGCCATGTACAGGGTGACCAAGGACAGGAGGGCCACGTACAGGGTGGCCAAGGACAGGAAGGCCACGTACAGGGTGACCAAGGACAGGAAGGCCACGTCCAGGGTGACCAAGGACAGGAAGGCCACGTACAGAGTGACCAAGGGCAGGAAGGCCACGTACAGGGTGAACAATGGCAAGATGGCCACGTTCAGGGTGACCAAGGACAGGAAGGCCACGTACAGGGTGAACAGTGGCAAGATGGCCACGTACAGGGTGACCAAGGACAGGATGGTCACGTAGAAGGTGACCAATGGCGGTGGCATGAGGTCAAGGACCAGGGTGACCAGTGGCAACATGATCACGGACAAGCACATCATGAAGGACTCACGTAAGTTGACAGTGACCATTGTGGAACTCCCTCTGTCTTTGCCTCTATCCGTCTCCCTGTGTCCTTCCTTGTCTTTTCGTCTCCACCCGTCTCGTGTCTCGCACTGCCTTCATTGTGACAGACATCTCTCCCAGTTATGTAAAGACTTTCACCTGTGATGTATGTCTTTTTCCTATAGCTCAGACAGCACGAACAAATGAATTCCCTGATCATGACTACGTCATATGAGATACATGTGTATCTTAATTTCTAAAAGATGAAACAGAAGAAGAAGCCGAGCGAGGAGTGTCCATCTTCCTCGGAGGCTCAGTCTGAGGTGTCTGAATGTATGTGGATGTAACCAAGATGAGAAGAAAGGAGACACAAGTAGTGTGAGCAAAGGAACCTTGACGTTCTGGCTTGGAGTGAAACAAACTTCAAAGGTAAAGGTGAATGATGCTTTGGAAATGTCCGCAGGATAAGTGAGGGGTTGGTGTGAGGGCAAGAGCTAAGGCAAGGGTAACACTACAGCTGAGGGAAGAGTTGTGGGAGTGAGTGCAAGAGTGTTGGGAAGTGAGTTTAAGACTGATTTGGATAAAAATGAATGTGCGTTGCGAGAGACTGGTGATTATTGGTGTTGATGCACTTGGCCATGAGAAGAAGGAAGAGGAGCAAGAGTTTTAGGGGCAGCTGACTGAGCTGCTGGAGATCGAGTATTAGAGATGAGTGATCTGACATTTATAAATATCATCATGTCAGAGTCCATCATGTCTATAGCTCTTAGTCTCTGGCATCATGGGGTGCTAAGAATCTCCGGGTCTCTGCCTGACTCTACCGCCCATGAGAAGGAGGGCTCTGGCAATAGTAGTACCGGCCCCTCCCACGACCTTTCCATCTCCGTTAGACCTTTCCCTCTCTGTTGTATTCACTCTACCAACATTTGTGGTCTGTCTAGTAACCTCTACTCTGTTGAACACCATCTGTCTAATATCTCTCCTCCTAATATCTTACTTCTTTCTGAGATACAGTTGTTTAATGATGTTTTCACTAGTCCCTTTTTCATTTCTAACTCTAACTTCCACTCACGTTTCCGGTTCAAAGGTGGTGATTGTGCTTATTCCAACATCAACACGCCTCAAGGACCTTGACTCTCCAAACTTTGATGTTATGTAGCTCAAGGTCTGTCTTCCTACTACCACACTTTTTCCATGTTTCTCCTATTGCTCTCCTAATTCTACAAGCTTTATATCCTTCTTCGACAATGCAAACTCCTGCTATGAGACTGTGACATCCTCTTACCCGCAAGTCGAGATCCTCTACCTCGGGAATTTCAACGTTCACCATAGGGAATGGTTGAATTCCTCCCATACCGATGGTGGAGGGATTAAACCCTCTCATTCTCCATTCTCAATGATTTAGAACAAATTATCTACCACCCTATCCATATTCCTAACCGCTGTGACCACTCTCCTAATATTCTGGATTTGTTTTTCTCCTCTAGTCCATCCCGCTGTAAATACACAGTATCACCTCTAATTGGTTCATCTGATCACACTTCCCCCTCCAGCAGCCCCTTCTGAGCGTGAATACTGAAACTTCAACAAAGCTGACTGGAATAATTTACGTAACTATTTTTTCTGACTTTCCATGGGTAAATTACCGTCTCTTATGTGGTGATATTTCTGTCTCCGCTAAACGCAGATGGGATGGAAGTATTTATCACCTCTTCCTCCACGACGACCTCTTCATCCACTCCATGGTTCAACCGTTCCTATTCTGAGGAAATTCAAACAAGGGATCAGGCATATTGAGCTTGAAAAAACTCTCCTTCCTCTGGGTTCCATTCAGCTTTTATCACTGTCTCTCCCGTAGACAAAACAACTCTCTTTGGTTCCCGTTTCTCCTCTAACTTGGATGACTCTAACATTTCTTCACGCCCATAAGCTCCTCTAGCTAATCCTGTGTTTCTTCCTTTAATCTCTTCTCGGACAGTCCGAAAAGCGCTTCTTTCTCTGGACATAAGCAAGGCATCCATCCCAGTGTACTGAAAGAGCGGTGTTCCTCAAGGCTTTTCCTATCTTCTGCACTTTCTATTCTTTTCTTTCAACGATTTCTTCTCCACAAATAATTCAAAGCACTCAAATGCTGACGACTCAACACTGTGTTCATCCACATCCTTCAATTCTGCTCCCTCTTCTCTCACTCGATGTGCATCTCGTCATGACACAGCTTCCTCAATAAACGGGATATTTCAGTGGGTTAGTCAAAATCTTTCTGGGTTTAATGCCTCCAAGACCCAATTTCTACCTATCTCTCAGTCGAAAACTCTTCACAACTCTTACCTCTCTTTTGACGTTCTGCAATCCCACCTCTTGTCTCAATGAATATTCTTGATATTATTGTAACATCCACTCTTTCTTGGAAGCCCCACATTACAGAAATGGCTAAGTCTGCCTCTAAGAAACTGGGTGTCCTGTTTAGATGTCGAAACTTCCTTTCCTCTGAACAATTGCTCCGTTTATACAGAATATTAATTCGTCCTTGTATGGAGTACTGCTCTCACATTTAGGGTGGTTCTAGCTCTGCATCCTTACTTGACAAAGCTGAGTTGAAAGCAGTCCGACTTATAAACTGTCCCAGGCTAACTTTCAACCTTGACCCCCTTGCCCTACGTCGCAATGTTGGTTATCTTTCTTTCTTCTGTAATCATTAGTGTGGTTTTTACCCCCGAGAGCTGGCTGCTTGTATGCCCACACCACTAGGTAGTCCACGCAATGCTCGGCAAGCTGTTGCGTCACGTGATTATTGTGTGGCCATCAGCAACTCAAGAGTGGGCCGTTTCGATACTTGATTCGTTACATGTCTAAGCTTCGGAACTCTCTACCTTCTCATGTCTTTCCCAAAAACTATGACCTGGCACATTTCAAAAGACTGTTTTTTCACTTTCTCCAAAATTCGTAAATACTTTCCCTTGTCTTTTATTTTTCCGTTTCATAATTTTCTCTATATTTCGGCTAATAGCTGGCCTTGATGCAGACTTTGGTCCGTAACTTGTGCATTCAACATTAAAAATTTTTTTCGTAATGCTGTCTCGCTGAGACGAGAGAATGGAGTGTGGTAAAGTGGCTGGAGTGGATGTGAATACTGCTGAATTCCACAAAGAGGCAAGTGAGTGTTGTGAACTGGTTAGTTAGGATTTTCAATGTATATATGACTAAAGGGTGGGGAGCCTCAGGATTGGCGAAATATCTGTAAATTGCTACTGCACAGAGGCAAAGAGGACGACAAAGAAAATCTGCTTTACGAAGACTGACTTTACCTGGTAAGTTGTATATAGGCAGAATGGTGACTGAAAGGGTGGTGGCACCAACAGAGCATAAGATTAGGGACCCTAGGAAAGACTATGGTTTTAAGAGTTTCACAGGATGTGTGGATCAGGGGCTTGCTTTCATGATTTTGCGTAAGAAATATCTAGAGAAACATTAAAGCATTTCGGTCTGGAGAAAGTGTACGAATGGGTTGGTAAAGATGCTTTGTGAAAGATGTTACGAATACATGGGTGGGAGGAAAGCGACCAGAAGTAGGGAAGAATAGGTGAGTGGTTCTAGGTGAAGGTGGGTCTACATGAGGGGTACGTTATGTCACCATGGCTGTTTAACCTGTTTGCGGATGGGGTGTCTAGAGAGGTGACTGCGGAGGTCTTAGAGAAAGGGACAGGTAAGCTGTTGGTGGGGAAGTTCTCAGGTAAGTCAGCTGCTGTTTGCTTATGACATGGATATGGTGACAGACTCGAGTAACAGAATGTAGAAGCTGGTTTCTGAGTTTAGGAGAGTGTTTGAAGGGAGGCCATTTAGAGTTAATGTTAATAAAAGCATGGTTGTTAAGTTTAACAATGGAGTGTGAGCTTCAGTGAAGGGAATTGAAGAAGTGGAATGTTTTAGATACCTGTGAGTGGATACGGCAGCAGACGGAACCATGGGAGTTAAATCTAACCATAGTGTGAGTAATGGGGCTAAGGTCCTGGGCGCATTAACGCGTGTGTGAAAAGAAGCTCCACTTCCTCTTAAGGCAAAGATGGGTATGTTTGATGGTATAGTTGTCCCGACGATGTTGTACGGATGCGAGGCGTGGTCTCTAAATCTTAAGATACGGAAAGTGATAGATGCGTTAAAAATCAAATACTTGAGGACGGTATGTGGCATGATGAGAGTTAATATACTAAGAAACCATAGCATAAGAGATTGAGTGGAAGTAATAAGAGTATGAATGAGAGAGATGAATAGGGTGTCTGAAATGGTCTGGATATGCGAAGAGGATGAGTAAGGAGAGGCTGACAAGGGTGTATATGTTGGAAGTGGTGGGTACAAGACGAGGGTGGAAACCCAAGAGGATGTGGAAGCACGAAGTAAAAGATACTTTGAGTGATCAGGGCCTGAATATACAGAAGGGTGTGAGGCTTGTATGGGATGAAGCGACTTGGAACGATATGTTATACAGGGGGCGACGCCATTCAGTGGACTGAACCAAGGCATACGAAATGTTTAAGAGAAACTAATGAAAGGTCTACGGAGCTTGGCTGTAATTGAGGGGAATCTGGTTCTGGTGCATTGTACATAACAGACAGAGAATGGATGTGAGTAAAATGATGCTGGTCTTCGTCTGTTCCTGACGCTATCTCATTATGAGGGAAACGATGCAAAAGTGAGAAAAGTAACAATAAATAAGAATAAGCAGATAAGTAACATTAATCCCTACTATAAAACTTTCGTGTATGTTGCGTCGCCTCACTTGTTTTTCCTGTAACTCGGGGAACTGAATATGAATTTTGAATTTTGAATCTTATTTGTCTAAGTATACATAGTCAAAGCATTTTACTGATAGTGTGGATAAAGAGTATATGCATAGGGAGTGGTGGGAGGACAGGTAACCTCCTACTTTACTATCTTCCCCTCTACCTCTTAGTAATGATTGCGTCGAAGGGATCGCAAGTTCTTTATAATCATATTAGTCATGTAACCCAGTGCGTTTCTACTATTTTTCTCTTTCTTCATGTGAAAAGTTCCTTCTGACATATTAGTTCTGCAAGGTATTTTCTTCTACTTGTTTCTAGCACGATGGATGGGGAGAGAGAACTTTTGCTTTGCTAATCCTTTCTTCTGCTCTTAAGGTGACTACATCTTTTTCAGTGGTGTTAAGGTCAGACCAGCTCGCTTAAACCCTGGGGTCTGTGTGTTGTGTATCTATGGAACTCTATGTAACTAAAAAGAAAACAAAAAACATGAAGGTAAAAGAAAACAAGCCAGAGGAGAAAACAGGAATTAGCCAGCAGCCTCGCTAGATCACTTAATGTACACAGCAAAACAAAAATAAGAAAAACAAAGAGACATTCAGAAAGACTCAAATTATCTCTCTTCTGTCAGTAACACTACAAACCACCACTGTCACTGTCACCAACAGTAGTTCTAGCACTACTACTACTGTCATGAACACTGCTGCTAGCATCATCACCACCACCACTGTCACCAACACTAGTACTAGCACCACTACCACTACCACTGTCATCAACACTACTGCTAGCGTCACCAACACCACCACTGTCACTACTACCACTACCACAACCAAGCCAATACTGTCACCAACACTAGTACTAGCACTACTACCATTGCTGCTGTCATAAACACTACTGCTAGCATCACCAACGACACCATTTTCACCAACAGTAGTACTAGCACCACTATCACTACCACTGTCATCAACACTACTGCTAGCATCACAAACTCCACCACCACTGTTACCAGCACTACAATTAGCACCACCACCACCCCTATCACCATTGTCAACAAAACTACTTCTAACAATACCAACACCAGCACCACTCTCACCAACAGCACTATTGGAACGACCACCACCACCACCACTAACACCATCACCACCACCACCACCACACCCGACATCAACACACCAATCACCAATCACCACTACCTTCACCTTTACAATTTCCACTACCCTCATCACCGCTACCACCTTCACAGCTACCACCTTCTTCTCCATCAGTATCATAAACACCACCTCTGCCAGTTGTCTCACCACTACCACAACCATCACATCAACCACCAGAAGCAATGCAAGCAACTCCTGCCCCACCATTACCACCACCAACATTGCTACCACCATCATATCACTACCACTACTGCTGTCCCTACTACCACTACCAAAACCATCATAACCAGCACCACCAGTGCAAGAAAGCAACATCACCTGCCCTACCACTACCACCACCATAATCAGCCGACCACTACGACAATCATCAATCTACCACCTCTACTTGCCCACTACTACCACCACCACAATCAACATAACCACTACCACCATCACTGCAAGCAACACCTTCCCTACACAATCACCAGTACAGTTGTCACCATCATCATGCTACCCAAATTACCTACCCCACGACTACCATCATTACCACTACTACCACAACCATCATGACCACCACTACCATCACCGCCATCACTGCAAGAAAGCAACACCTCCCCCACCACTACCACCACCACCGCTACCATCACGAATCATAACCACCAACACCACCATCACCATCACTGACAACAACAAAAAGCACCTGCCCCACCACTATCAACACCACACTCACCACGACAACTACCACAACCACCATCACTACCACCTCTACCTGCCCCACCACTACCACCACCATAACCATCATAACCACCAACACCATCACTGCAAGCAACACCGTTCCCCCCCCCCCCACTATCACCACCACTACAATTGTCACCCTCATCACTACCCTCACTCCCTACCCCATGACTACCCTTATCACCACCACTACCACACCTTCAGAACCATCACTACCATCACTGTGGGCAGCACCTACCAACCAACACCACCACCATCGTCACTTCCACCAAACCTGCCTCACCACCACTACCACCACGATCACAGCCACAACTACCTACCCCACCACTACTAAAACCATCATAACCATTGCCACCATCACTACCAGCAACAAACAACACCTGCCCCACCGCATCCACCACCACCTGCCTCACCACTACTCACCCCATCACTACCACCACTATTACAGCCATCATAACCTCCACCACCATCACTACAAGTGATGACCTGCCTCACCCGAGACACGGGAAAGTCTCGGCCGTGACTCCCTTGAAGTCGTTATACATCACCGTCATCATCATCATCAGACACTGCTGTACAAAGCTCTCGTATACAAATTATGGCCTTCAGGCGGACATAACCAACCGAGGTCATGGCGCACGGATTAGGATGTCACCGGTGTCCGAATCCTTCACTAAGAACACCTAGCATCTTCATCCATTTCTGTTACTAACCTTCCCTTTATGATCGTATGTTCCACATTCTTTTTGAGCAGACTTTATGTAGATTCCTTATGTGCTGTCAAAACTTTCACCCAAGGTTAGGTTGGCAGTGTGTCAACTGAAGCCTTATTCGTTTGTTTCGAACGCGTAAGGTAATGCGAGCCGGTGTTTTGTTATGGTAAACAAGTGATTCAAATTAGGCTCTAGACTCGTTTACGAGAGAGCCCGCTGCTCGCTGTCCATTTCCCGCGTAAATAACGAGTTCTTCAGCAATTATTCATATTCTAACCTCTTTCCCTTTTTTCTTCGCTTTTTGGGATCGCTTAAGAGAGGTACAGCAATTCTTAACGGTCTGGTGAGAGGCGCCGACGGGGGTGAAGGTGGTGCGTTCTGTGGGAAGCTGGGGTCTGGGAAGATCTTCCGCTGATAATGAGAGGAAAATTCTGTACAATATGTGCAGGTGTTGGACTTGCGTGCATGGAGAAGTATACTTTGCATACATTTATACGCGAACACATGCACGTCTGGCAGCCCTCGATGCACGCACGCATGCATGAACACACACACACACACACACGCACACACATACACACACGGACACACACACACACACACATATGCATATGTATGTGTATACATAAATATATACGAATTTAAGAGATGGGGCAACATGAGCGCAAAACTCTCTCCCCGTAGCACAGAAATGATAATCACAAATAGTTAACTGAAAACACAGGTTGTGAGTGACAGGCGACTTAGGAAGATCTACTTAGAGAATATTACCCCCAGATTGGTGTGAAGCCAATCTGGCGTGAAAGCGATGTCTGGCAGGCATTCTAGTTGCTAACTTAGCAGTCAAAGCGCCACAATAATCGCCTGTTGTCTACTTGTCTGTTGTGCCGACATTCAAATTAGATTTAACTCTTCATTCTGTAAGAAAGTAGGGAATGGGATCCTAGTGCTGTTACTAAATACCCCTGTGCAACGTTACCAGATGAGTGTGGTAGGTGTCAGAATTACTTGTACAGTAATCAAATAGAATATATACAGCACATACAATAGAAGATACACAGCTTTGCATATAAACAACAAATACATAACATATATAAAATGGCTGTCTACAGCTTCCCGAAAGATGGAGATATCTTCAAACAGGTTAATGTGGGGAGTAACATGAGGTCTCCAGTGGAGTGGTAGTCTAATAGGAGTCATGCAAGCGGAGTATGGACACCTCAACAGGTAGTGGGCAAGGCTATGGCTGTTTGGTCTCTCACGTGATGTACAGCTACATCTGTTGGGAGAGGTGGGGGGATACCAACCTCCCAAGCGATCTTGTATCACTCGTCCTCGACCCTTTTCTATAGACATTTGGAAGAGCAAAATGTCTGGTTGGTATCATACCAGGTGGGCGCAGCGTCAGGAGGGATGGCTGGCTTCCGTACTTCTTTCTATTTGCGGCGGATCTGGGCCCTAAGGTGAGCAAGGGTTCGAGAGACTACGAAATCAGATATAGATTTAGTGGATCCACTCTTGGCAAGGCCATCTGCAATCTCGTTCCTCAATATACCTATATGATTGGATATCCATAGGAAGGTCACTTCCGGGCCGCCGCCAGATGTGACGAAGTCATTTTTCGTATTTGAAAGATGAGGTCCTTATTCACTCTTATTTCAGAGGTAGTTTTATGGAAGGAAGACCTGGAATCATAACAAACAAAGGGTGAGGTCCACTGGCTTCTTCCTCAGCAAGAACAGCAGCATAAACAGCTATAAGGTAGGCCTGGGTAGAAGGTTCCCTGTCAGATATTCTGAGAGCGACTTTGAAAGGCTTTGAAACATCACGACGGCAAGTATAGACACCAGATCCAGCCCTGCCGATGGAGGGATCAATGCAACTATCAGTGGAGATGACGTCTCTACCAGGAGACTATTGGGCTATCTGGGAGAGATGGTGGAGGCGGAGATAAGTAAGGATCATGTGAGATTTCGGAGGCTGTCCGTCACGTACAAAGCACTTCAGGTTGAATATTCAGCTAGGGATGAGTCGGGCCAGCAGAATCAGAAAGGCGGTCGTATTCCTGCAGGTGTCTGATGAGTGATCCTCTCCACTGTCATTTGTTGAAGGACGATTACGGAGAACAGGAGTTAGGGTGATTTGGACAGTCACCTAGCGGGCCTCGTGATATGGCTACAGCAGTTTTAAAGTTGAGCTCCCGTACACTCTCAAGTTAAGGTTCTAGACAATGCTCGGCTCACAAAAATATTGACGACTCCATTGTGGGGCTCCAAGAATGAGACAGGCAGCTATCCACTGGATAACCTCAAGATGGTTCCTAGCAGTCTGACTGATATTGACGAGGGCACAGGCAGCATATTCGACACAGTAACGAACAAAGATTTGTTCGTGATAATTACGTCAGTAGTGATATCACTGAGGGAACCCCTGGACTTGGTGAAGAGGGGCGTAAGGCGCCGAAAGCAGGCGTCTCAAAGATGGCGTACTTCAGTGTTCTAAAATCGTGCGTGGGTATCACATACCCCTGGATATATGATCTGATTGACTCGTTCCAACGATGTTCCTGATAAGAAAAGTGGGAGAGGAAGGGCGCGACTGTGTCAAATGACATTAGTTTTCCTTGTGGACAGGATGAGACCAAATAAGACACATCCTCTAGACACTAGTTCCACAGCTACCTGCATACTGGCTCAATCAGGGGCTCGGATGAAGCTGTCATCAGCATAACCTAAGCGGACAACTCATGTTGGCCATGGAAGAGATTCAATAAAGTTCATTACGGTGTTGATTAGGATGGGACTCAGGACTCCACCTTCGGGGGTGCTAAGGTCTATTTCATGAAATGGGATGCAGTCCAGTGAGGTAAGAAGACCATCTTGGCGTATCGGTTATCGTTGCTTATCATGAATCCACCGCCCCAGCTGCGCTAAAGTCACCGCTGTGTCATGTGTCACCAGTAGATCAAGTGCACTTGTTCCTCTGCTGCACGCCGCCACGCCACCTGTCATCTCTACCATTCCCGATTCCGCTGAACTTCTCGCTCTCCGCGTTGCTGTCAACTCTCTGATGTCTCGCTACACTGCACTTGCAGCCAGTCCTGATGCCATCGAAACCCTCATTGATGTTCCGGGAAGTATGTACACCATTACCGAGAACACTCTCGCCTCTCTTGTAGAAACTCACGAGGTCGTCCTCACGTTCATCATCATAACCGAAAAACTAGACGCTCGTCTTGAGTACCAGTGATCTCCCAGCCCCTTCTCATGTGGCACACCGCAAAGTGAAGCCCGTGACGCCTTTTTCGCACATGGCTGTCGTAAGGGTAAACGTTAAGTTCAATAACCTGATACCGCCACACATTATCTCCTGAAATGCCTGTGGAATCAGAAACGATACGACACTCGTTGCACTGAAAGGTTGGTCTATCAGCATCTTCCAGATGTTACCATCATCAGGAAACTTCTGCTGGCCGGCCTCGATATCAATGAAAGGTTCCCTGCTCACTGGCTACATTCCCTATGTCCATTTTGTTAGGAATGGCCTCATCAGCTACGTCCCCTCCTCCGAACCACACCAACTTCTTCACTGCTTTGAGGATACCACACCATCTTTGCCCTGAGGATGGCGATGTGACCCTCCAACATTTTGAGGTAGCATTGGGTGACGGCAAGATCCGTCTACATAACGTCTACTCCTCCCTTGTCAGGAAAGATCTCTCTGTCCTCCTTACTTCCACGATCCTTGGTAAGATCTAAATAAGAGATCTCAGCGCTCGACATCTTGAGCTTGGGGACTTCTCTCCTCATCCGATTCCAAATAGACTTCTTCTTGAGTACTTCCGCCGTTTTCAACTTTCCCACTGGGATACTGATGATGCCACTCACATCCTTACATCTAGACTAGATGCATCTCACGTAAGATCCTCATTTATCCCTACCCGCTTTTCCGACCACGTCACAAAGCCTCCACTACTCACCCCCAGCGGGACCTCCTCCTGTCTCCAGTCGTTGCTTCTTTACCATTCCTCCCAGTTACTGTCCTTCCCACATCTCACGCATGACCAACCTTCTCACATTCAATTTGAAGTTGCCAGAGAAGTGAACTCCACACACGAGTTCCACTTATACTACATTTCTCGGGGACATATCAAACGTTACCCTAGAGTCTATGACTGTACCATTCATGAACGTATTCTCCATGCAAGGAAAACGATAAAGGAAGGTATTTCATTCCAAGAGGATCCGACTCTTGACCGTTTTCAACAGTACCAGTCGATCGGGGATGATCTATTGCCATCCAGCAACGTGTTCGGACTGAGTCCTGTTGTGGCCTCACAGACTGTATGAACCTTCGAACGAGCGTTGGAGCCATGTGGCACCTTATCAACAAGGTGGTAAGGAAAAGTCCCCTTCTGCCCTTCACTACAACGCAGCAGAGTACACGCAAGACCTCATCGGAACCTGCTTTGAACAATCCTAAGTCTGTAATTTCTGTGAGCACATTCAAGAGACCCTTTCCTGCTAATAAAATTTCCGCACTCTCCGACTCATGGCGGCGTTCTGAAGGTCAGTGAAGAGGATGCGGTGGAGATAACCGAGGGGGAACCGCGTCGTGTCCTCATCCAGAGGAATGCAACAACCCCCGGTTCTCGATCTGCTCCTGAAAGTCCCCAGCAACCACCGCCTCCTGCTTTACAATATCTGTTTCCGCAAGTGGTATGTGTCCAGTGACTGGACCTTCAGCACAATAGCGTCCATTCCAAAATTTGGCACTGACAAATTTTGACATATTTCCCCCACCTCCTGCTTCAGCAAGGTGATGGAACACATTCTTGTTACCCGTTTCGTGTTACAGCTGGAGAAAATGCTCTCACCAAGACTGTATGGTTTCATACCACAACGAGCACCTACCACTGTCTCATGGAACTGTATAATGCCTCTACCCTACGAGCATCGTAGCCTTTATCAACCATAAAAGCGCCTATGATGCTGCGAACGGACATATCATCCTCGATCATCTGGTAGACCGGAGTCAAAGGTAATCTCTTGCGGAGGATCGGAGATACCTGCAGAAAACAACCTCCTTTGCCCTTTTTAAGTGAGCCTACAACTACACTAAGTACTTCAAACATGGTATTCTACAGGGTGGTGTTCTCAGCCCCTTTCTTTTTAATGTCCTTATGCACCGCCTACTTTCATCCCTGATTTCCCCGGTACCACAGTCCCTTGATAATGTCTTTCACACTGATTCACCGAATGACCAACAATGCCCCCTTAACTCATTCTCTGTGACGCTCGAAGCTTGAGGTTTCATCCTCTCCCCAGACAAGGGTAAGAGCTCTCCTCGCTACCCGGAGACGATCCCAGAACACACTTAGTGTATGTAGCACCTCTACCTGGGCGCAATTGAACAAGTTGTCGGTCATCCCATCATCCGTGACCTCTTAGATCGACTATAACAGCGACTAACTCCCCTCGTGGGGTCATCAACAATGCCGCCGGAATATCTATCCCCGTAGCCAGAACTATTTACATTCTGTTTCTCTGAAATGTTGTCGAGGACCTCTCCCTTATTCTATGTTAGCTCCCAACAAAATTCATAGATCCCGTTTCGAAACAAAGTCATGAGATTCATCCTGGGCTGTCCCACCTCCACCAGAATACTTAACATGCAAACTGATCTCAATCTTCCTCACTTTTTTGAGAGAACATAAGTGAACGTCTACTACTTCAGCGTCAGTTGCCTCCCCTTTTTGAGAGAACATAAGTGAACGTCTACTACTTCAGCGTCAGTTGTCTCCAATTCCCTACCTTGCCTCCCCTCCATTATTCTCGTGTTATCACAACATCCTTAACCCAGATTCACCTCGGGATCTTCTTGGCGGTCTCACCCTCATTAGAGTTGTCTATCCTATTCTTCAAAGCCTCGATACTGATATGCTGGTAACAGAGGTTGATCACCTTAGAGGATGCCCTGTTCAGCAGTCTTCTTTACTAACATCTCTACGGTGAATCCACCTCTCCCTCAGAGATAAGCAACCCTAGAGACCATACACAGAGTCTCTTTATCAGCCTCTGCCCTACTTTACACCATCTATACACAGACACTTCCCAAACGCAGATGGGAGAGCCGGGGGTGCCCGCTTCCCACTCAACGCGGACCCGCCAGCAGGAGGTTGAATCGGCCGTAGACTTTCCATCTGGTCAAGTTCTACCTATGGTTAATTGCATGAACTCATAGATGCTGTTGATCTCCTCATTCAGAGGGGACAAAATAGTGTGATCATAGCTGATTCTCAAACTGCCCGTCAAGCCCACTCCTCTAAGCCGCTGCCTCCCCTTAATTCAGCGTACGATACGTATGTTAGCTTTAGCTCTTGAGGATTTTCTTAGATTTCATTTCATTTCGGGATAACAAACAGTGACACTGTTGAACCTCTGACTAAGAATGCTTGCGGCTGACCTTCCTTGACGCTGGGACTACACCCTACCTACTCTCTTACTGAAAGATGATACGTTTAGCTGCTTTTCTTCCTACAACCCATAGCAGGGATAATGAACATCAAACACTATCATCAATTTCTACCATAACCATACAAATATCGTCGACGCGGACATGTGGTCCACGGACAAAATGCTGTCTCTGCCCGCATTCGGTTAAGGTTACAGACTTATCTGGAAAGTCTCTTAGGCAGGGGATGACCCGCACCACTCTTCCCGAAAACTCTGAAATCTTCCTGATGCTAACACCTTTCAACGCTATTTTATCGACTGTCCCACTGCCAGAGACCTCCTACCACATGGAGAGTCACTCATTGATATATGTCGCCATCCTCTTACTCCCAAACCGAGATTCATTACCTAAAGGATTTCAACGGTCACCATAGGGAATGGTTGAATTCCTCCTATACCGATGGTTGAGGGACTGCGGCCCTCGCGTTCTCCGTTCTCAATGATTTAGAGCAAATTATCACCCACCCTGCCTATATTCCTGACCGTTGTGACCACTCTTCTAATATTCTGGATCTGTTTTCATCTCTAATCCGTTGCGCTGTAGCTACACAATCTCGTCCCCAGTTAGTTATTCTGACCACACTTTCATAAATGTATCTATCAAACGGCACCTCCCCCTTCAGCAGCCCTTCTAAGCGTATATACTGGCTCCTGAACAAAGCTGATCAGAATAACTTACGTAACTTCTTTTTTGCCTTTCCTTGGGTACGTTACTTTCTCTTATACGGTGATGCTTCTGTCTCAGTTAAACACACAGTAGAGGTTATTGTTGCCGGAATGGAAACATTTATCCCTTCTTCCTCAAAGACGACATCTTCCAATCCATGGTTCACCCGTTCCTGTTTTTAGACTATCCAGGAAGGATTCAGGCATATTAGGCTTGGAATAACTCTCCATCCTCTGACTGCCATTCAACATTTATCACTGCCTCTAATCATTACAAGTACATGATCCGTGAGGCAGACCGATACTTTATTCAAAAGAAAGTGCGATAACCTTTCCTCGTCATCCAATGATAGATCTCTCTGGTCTTTAGCTAAGGGCATCGCTAACAATCTCTGTCGCTCTACCTTTCCTTTACTTTTCCGTTCCGCCGGTACTACAGCTACTTCTCCCGTAGACAAAGAAACTCTGGTTTTCGTTTCTCCTCTGACTCTATCTTCGATGAGTCTGACATTTCTTAATCCCTTGATGCTCCTCTTACTAATTCCATGCCTTTCCCAGTAATTTCCTTCTGAAATGTTCGAAAAGTGCTTCGCTCTCTGGACACAAGCAAGGCTTATGGACCTGATGGCATCCATCCCTGTGTACTGAAAAAGTTTGCCTCTGAACTTGCACCTGTACTTGCTCGTCTGTTCCGTTTCTATTTGAAAGCCAAAATTTTTGTTCTTGAAAGTATTCGTTGGTATATCCTATGGGCGACCGTTCGAACCCTTCTATCGTCCTAATGCGTTGACATGTACCATTTACAAAGTCTTTGAATCCCTCTTCAACTTCCATATCCTCAGGCATCTTGAATTCTAGTTTCCTCTCTGATCACCAGTATGGCTTCCGTAATGCAAGATCCACTGTTGATATTCTTTCCTATCTTACTAATGTCTGGTCATCATGCCTGAGAAATTTCTTGGGATTCTATGTAATTGCCCTTGACATATCCAAAGCTTTTGACAAGTTGTGGCACTGGGGTCTCATCGTTAATCTTCCCTCTTTTGGCTTCCCTCCCTCACTTTGCATTCTCTCTTGCTGGTCTATTCCGTAGTTGTTCATGGATCAGTCTCTTCCCCTTTCTCCATTAACAATGACGTCACTCAAGGCTCTATCCTGTCTCTTACACATTTTCTCCTTATCAACGATTTCCTTTCTTCCACAAACAACCAAATGCACTCATACACTGACGACTCTACACTGCATCACTCAACATCCTTCAATTCTGTTCCTTCCCTCACTCGATCTTCATCTCGTCTTGAAACTACCTCCAAAACAACTCATACCTGGACAAGATTTCTCAACGGGGTAGACGAAAACCCAGTTTTTGTTCACCTCTCTATCAAAAATTCATTGTCACAACTTTCCTCTCTCCTTCGACAATTCTGTAATTCCATTTCTTACCTCACTGAACATACTTGGTATTTCTGCAACATCCATAAGTCTATCTTGGAAATCACACATTACAGAAATAAGTAAGTCTGCCTATATGAAACTGGGAATCCTGTTAAGATGTCAAAATTTCTTGTCATTCGTACAGTTGCTCCGTTTATACAAGGAATTGATTAGTTCTTGTGTGAAGTGCTGCTTTCATATTTGGGATGGTTGTAGCTCTATATCCTTACTTGACAGAGTTGAATCGAAAGCGATCCGACTTATAAACTCTCCCAGGCTAACTTCAAAAATTGACCCACTTGCCCGATGCCGCAATGTCGGTTCGCTTTTCCTCTTCTCTAGGCATTATACTTTTAATTTTTGCTTGCGAGAACTGGCTGCCTGTGTCACTCCACCACTAGCTAGATCACTCAGTACTTGGTAAGCTGCCGTCCGCGTCACATGATTACTGTGTGATTGTTGGCAACTCATTTTGATAATTGTTCTTTACCTACACCTCAAAGCTCTGGAACTCTCTACTCTTTCATGCCTTTCCCAATACCTATGACGTGGCACATTCTAAGAGACAGTTTTTTCACTTCCTCCACTTTTTTCATTTTATTAATCTCTCTGTATTTCATTTCAGGCAGGGCCTTAACTTTGACTTTTGTCCGTGACTGGAGCCTTGAAAGTAAAAGGAAAACTGTTTGTTCACCACAATCTGACGTAATTCTTGTACTCTACCCACGTTTTGGCGAGTGCTAGGTCCCGTGTCCTGAGCCTACCTTTAACGTCCTGCCAGACACGAGTTCTCATGCACTTATGGTTTGGCCACATGGTCTTGTCATTAACCTTGTCGCCCACTGGGGCGTAATGAATAAATTAAGTTATTATGATGATTATCATGCTGACCTTGACGCAGTCATGGGCCGATCAAGATCAAGTACGCATAGGCTCAAACCCTGGCCGCGACAGTCGGTCTGCAGCAAACCCAGGTGTTCATCCTCTCTTATTGGCTGGGTACATGGTTTAGGCTAGGGTGAAGGGGAAAGTGAGGCTTTTACAATCAATGGAGAGACAAAGAAAAAGTGTGGAAATAAATGTTGGCATTCATGAAGAAATAAAAAGCGAGGCTACAACAGTTGGAGGAAGAGATAAAAAAAGGGGAATCGAATCAGAAATCATACAAAAGTGTTCACACAGGAGAAAAGGATATTAGGGAACTGGAAAATATGTGATTAGAAAATGATAACAAAATCATTTCTATAAGAATGACAAAATGAATACAATTTGAGAAGGGAAGCCCCGCTGCATGAAAAATATGAGAAGATAAATCCTGGATGTCACTGGGATAGAACAACCCAAGGAAATGCCCATGACGCAGAGATGAAAGACCGCGGGAAAATAGGAGCCAGATAACAGGAGCAAAAACAGAGAATCTTGACTAATATAGAGGAACAGAGAGGGGACACTGAAACGTTAGTGTATGGAAGATGATTAAGAGAGGCTTTGGCGAGAAAGACAGAGACAGAACAACCAGGAAGTATATGGTTTCTTAGATGGAAGGTTTAGATAAGAGAGTATTCATTATCTTTGACATTCGGCGCAAAAGAGAGATTTTAGTAACAACTAGAGGCATGGGAGACAATGAGTCAACACTGAAGGACTTAACTGGCAGTTGGGTAGTTCCCATATTAACATCATTATTGGAGGAAGAAGCTAATCAAATGTAAGTCGTTGATGATTTTTGGAGTGGATGGAAACATATTCTAATAGAGATTTCTAGGGTGGAGAAGAAGGAGATTATGATCCAAAGACAACTAGAGGCTACAAACACACCAAATGCAATTTTGGCGATAACCAGTAATGATTGCGTTCAATATGTGAATACGAAACCAGGCTAAGAAATTTGTAAAAGGGAGGACTTCAATGGGGTATCCATCAAGGTGACAGACAAAAGGGAGGAAGAGAGAGACGTAAAGAATACAGCAGAAAAAAGAAAATAAGCAGAAGACATCAAAAGGGGCTGAGGATCAGAACATCCTCCTCAGTTCCTTGAAAAAATCAAGGAGTGCTAAGTAGTTAGATTGAAGGAAACGTAAGGACATGCAGATAGGTCATAGTAAATAGAAGAGAAAAAATGGAATTCAAGGGCAATATTAAGGAAAAATAAACACGACTTATTTTTCCTTTTGTTGGGGGGGAAGTGATTACCTATTAAAGTGATAAGTTCTAACCAAATCTGTGTAGAGTGGTACAGAATAGGAAAAAGAGAAAGAAAAGACAGAGGAAGAAGAGGACAAGCCATCTTAATAAGGGACAGCCTTATGTTTCTGGGAATATTGGTATATGGCCTCAGAATGTACATAATGGGAAGGGTAACTGTTGAAAAGAATGCATTGTGATGCTGTTGATACATAATCCTCAAAAGAATTCTAACGACCCAAAACAAATACACAGAGATGAGAATAAAGGAACACCCAGGATGGTACATGAAACAATGAGAAAAGTATTCTTCACAAGTAGTGAAGTTCAAATATTGGGGATTGCTCTTGTAAAGAAGTAGAATGAGTCAGTCTAGATTCTCATAGAGAAAGATGTTCATGGACACGGAAGTTCTCAGATGGTATTGAGAAAAATATCATTCATCAGCACGTCACTGAGCACACTAGAAGTAGAGGGTCCGATGCATAATAAGTGCTAGATCTTATCTTTTCCCGTATCACCGTGGATTTTGAGAATAACTTATGTGAAAAACTGTTTGAAAAAGTGTTCAGGTAATGGCTGAGGATGATCATGTAGTAAAGTGGATATAAAAAGAAGCGAGAGGAAACAAAACTCAAAGAGAAATTATGATCTTGGAAATTACACAGAAATAGATTCTCTAGAAATATGAATTGGGAAATGGAGCTCTGTAACTGTGATCACTGTTATGGATAGTTCTGCGAAATTAACAATGGTTGGAGAATGGGCATACTTAGCTGCAAATACAGAAATATGTGCCTTGTTGCAAAAATATGAAGCGAAACAGATTACAAATGTATTTTGGGTGTGATAAAGCCAAATATTATCACAGAGATGTCATGGCCAAGGCAGAAGATAATCCAGAAGTTTTCTAAAAAATTATTCATTTGCGCTCAAGAAATGACCTGACACCCATGATGAGCACTTAAAGCGACGTGCAAGATACTGCTGGAGGAAGGTAAAGTGCCAAGGGAGTGGAGAAGGTTATATGTAGTGTGCATTTTCAATAAAGGAGATTGCGAAGGTATGTATATACGAATACAGTGCATATGAACGCGCACTTCCATATAACATACAAATCTCCAACAGCCAGGATCGAACCCGTTTCTCACCAACGTGAGACGAAGGGTATTCAATTACATAGTATTCGAATAGTCATTTCCCTAGTAGGGGCAATCATAGCTTAGCGGTAGTGCTCTCGCCTGCTACGCAAGGGTCACGGGTTTGAACCTGACTGTTAGAGATTTATGTGTTATTTGGAAGTGCGCGTTCATATACTTCAATGTTGTACAGTTAGGTTCTGTAAAATGCTGGCTGTGTGAGCCTGATGGGATTTGACCAGTGGAGACCCCGTTGCTCGCCAACGTAAGACGAAGGGTATTCCATCACATAGTATTCGAATATCTATTTCCCTATTAGGAGCGATCATGGCCTTGCGATAGCACTCCCGCCTGCCACGCAGCTGTCATGGGTTCGATCCTGGTTGTTGGAGGTTTGCATGCTATAAATATAT
>JAUUDZ010427136.1:0-13941 GCA_032361705.1 Panulirus versicolor
AGCATAACCTTCAATATTACAAAAGCTTCTTGAGACAGGATGTGACACTAAGGTCTTACCTTTCAGCTACCTTCCTTTGGCTTTCGTACCTCAACCTGTTCTCATGTATCCTAACTTCGTTCAGCAGTTAATGATCTACTTTCCATTTTGCTCCATTCTCTCTTGCTTGGTTTACGTCTCCTCTCGTCACTACTATTTCTGTAAACTCATATGTCGATAGGACATCCCAGTCGGGTAGACGTAACTTAGTTTAAACGCCTCTAAAACCAAATTCCTTCAATTTCCTTTCCTAAAACTCTAAACGACTTCCCAATTTCCTCTGATGGCTGTGTAATTCCACAACTCAACACAATAAAGCATAAATGTTGAAACAAAATTTGTCATGGAAGCTCATATAACAGGAAAATTAAGTCTCCCTCTAAAAATAACTCAGACGTTATGTTCATGTACCGAAGACTCTTTGGAAAAGGTACTCCGATTGTACAAAGAAATCATTTGTCCTTGTCCTAGCTCTACATACTTGCTTGAGACAGAGATGAATCGAAAGTAATTCGACATTATCAACTCTTCCTTTCTGAAACCATAATTTCACTCATTTCCTACACCACAGTGCTGCCTTTTTTCCTTTTTCTACAAATGTTTTTTTCTGATTTTAAGTCCCAAGAGCAGGCTGCTAGTGTGCCCCGCCATCTGTCAGACCACGCAGTACTCGGCAAGCTTCGGCGTGATACAATTATTGTGTTGCCGGCGACAACTCGATCATGAGCCGTCGTAATGTCTCTTTACCAACACCTTTCTGATTTGGATTTGTACCTTCTCGTATATTTCCACGTTCTCAAAAACGATCAGACTATTCTTTTTTATTCTGTATGTCGTTCGTTCTTTTTTCGTGCTCCGTTCTATCTATGACTGGAGCAACTACTGCAACATAAGTTCCTAAAATACGAGTTATCATAATAGTAGACCAAGCGACTACGTCACATAGAGCCTACCTGTAACTTTGAGCTGTTGAAACCAAAATCAGCATCATAGTTGCATCGTCTACAAAAGTATGTTGATCATGTCTGGCGTACACCGGTCCGTCCTAAGCAAAACTATGCTACACAAACCACTACCTTGCCAGAAACATCCACTGCCACAGCATGAGGCAAACACCATCGCCTACACCAGGCAGCACCAGCTTCGCCTTATGAGCTCCACGGTCTACAACATACTAACACACAAAACCAAACATGAACACAGCACCAAGTCAAAAGTCAACGTCAAAGAACAATTAATATCTTTGGCTTCAACTTCTTAAGCATCATGGCACGCTCTTGATCGCGACAAGAAGACCCTTGGGTATGATGGCGTAAAATTTGATCTGACCCTTAAAAGGCCAGGCCATTATGTTCAAGGGTCGTACCGTCGTGTTCAGGGGGGGAAGGTACATTCTGCATGCATGGACACCCAGGTTACTCTTTCATCTTGCTGGCAATGTTCATGACATTCTTAGATGTAGCTGTTAAACAATGCAGCTTTGTATGGTCTACTTTTATGTTACCACAAATGCTTTTCACTGAATTAATAACAATTAAGAAAATAATGAACAGAGATTCTCGTAACTTTATACAAATTGCAATAATAACGTATATCCGAGAAAACTGGGACTCCTGACCAGTATGACAAGAACAATAAGTTTAAACCACTGCCTATGTTAAATCTAAGCCACAACCACAACGGCGAGTCATAAAAAAAAGAAATAAGAACGAGGACCACAACCACATCCACAACACACACCGTAATCATGGTCCTCAAAACTACAAAGGGAGTACAACAATAAACATCACAACGAGAGCACAGTCAGCGTCATCACAACCAAAGCACCAGCAAATCCAAACCAACCCATAACAGCAAAAGCCACGACAGGACCATTAAAACCATAATGAAAAAAACAATCGCAATCAGAACAACTTGCCCTACAACAGCCAGAGGCACAACAAATATCACCCACAACACGGAGAAAGGAATCCAGGGACTATGAAACACACGTTAGGTTAGCGAGCAAGCGGCGACGCTCCTCCCTTTCCCCAGGGAACAGCCACGCCAAGACAAGGGAAAGCTCACAACCACGCCAGAGCCACCATCTTTGGCGGGAAATCTCGGCCACCACCCAGATACCCGACCTACTCAAGTGACATCCGCTCACACGAGCAATACTTTCAATACCTGAACCAAACCTCGAGTAACGGGACGACAACGATGTTACTTTTACAGAATCTTGGCTACTGGGCAACACCTTAGCTACATGTTCAGCACGCTGTTCACATCTTACATATGGCTAAACCTAGAATATTCTGCGAAAGTCTGGTCACCGCATCTAAAAATGCATAAAGAAAAAACATAAAAGGTCCAGAGGACTGCAACATAGAGGCTTTAAATTTGCCTATCATGAAAGAGAGAAGAAAGATGGGTAGGCTGATTACATTCAAGTTTTCAAAACAGACGGAACAGTATCCAGTTCTTTAAATCATGTACGGACAGAGCAATCAAAGTACATAACATGTAATCAAACAAAAGTTAAACGTTAAAAAAAAGATGTGCGAAGTACTTATGTAGTATAAAAGTTGTGGAAGACCTTAATAAAATGAAAACATGATTGATGCAGACAGTATTCAGAAATTTAGAAAGTTGTATGTTAATAAAGAATGGTCAGGAGATGGGGCCCCATGAGTGTAAATCTCCCTTCCCGTTCAGTGCAAATTGATAATTACAAGCGACGTAGTAAGCTTAGAGGGCAACACCCAAGCACACGATGCCCATGTGAGAAGCAACCCGCACAATACACAGGATACTTAGGTTACATCCAAATAATTCATGAAATCTGCTTGTGATATCTTGGTTGTTATGCGACACTCAGGTTATTTGCTTAACATTCCGGTTGTCTAAATGACATCCTTGGCTACTTAAACTGGTTACCTGAGGCACCCAGGTTATCAAAGTAACATTCCGGTTACCGAGGTGACACCCAGGGTATTAGGGTAAAAGCTCGGCTAGCTGGTGTGTCACCTGTGCTATTCAGGTGACAGCAAAACGGGTTAAATCTGACCTCAGGAGACACCCAAACGTACTCAGAAGGCATCTGGCTACTCAGGCAACATCCAAGCTTTCTACCACACAGTCTAGCTTACTTCAGTGACATCCAAAACCTTCTCAGGCTTACCGAGACTACCTGCTTCAATTTGGGCTGCTCGGACATCACCTAGGATACCCGAGCCACTTAGGGTAATTACTCAAGCTTCATGTTTAAAATCTGGGCTTGTGACCACCACACCACTGTCGTCACACTAAGCCTCCTGGACTAACCGCAGGCAACTTGGGAAAAACCTGGACTGTCTGGGTGACCCCCGACACCTTGGCAACGTAAGAAGACAGGTGGTCTACTCTTGCCCAACACATGCCACCCGGTTGACATCCAGACACCTGAGTAACGCGGGGTTACCCTGACGTCTCTAGCCTTGCCTACGGCATTTAAGCAACATCCATACTACACAGGGACACCATGAAAATTAGAGCTACCTTAGCCCTACAGGGTTTGCAAGGTACAACCAATCTAACAAACAATGCTGTACATTACTGCTCTACCGCATGTAACAGACACCAAAGGATGGTCAATCTAAGCAAGCAATATGCGGGTGACATCTTGCGGTTTCTCTCAACAACACAGCAATTGACAGAGCGATAAAATATGTATATGTTTCCCTAAAGTTTCCGGAACTCAAGGGAAACTTACTACTGAACTAAATAAAATAAATGGACATGACGACTCCATGTAAGACATATCTGTACGCCAGAGGCATGCACTGGGTGTGTCTCAAACATTTATTCCGTTAATCGACTGCAGGGGTAAGGCGAGATGGGGTGAAACAGTTGGGTATATATCCGCGATATGCGGAGAAGGTCGGAGAGTGAAAGGTCTATAGCGAGGTTGTAGAGGAAAGGGCAAGGGTGAGGGCGAGGAGCAAGTGCGATGCGTGACGGTTAAAGCTGAGTGTGAGGGTATGGTGTAGGCGTGACGACCGACACGCTCCCTCACTCACTGAGCCACACACACTACTTCCATCAACACCTTCCTTCACACTAATACTCTACACTCATGCTACTATTCCGCCACTAATTCCCTCCTACACAACAACTCTGTAGGGTCACGCCATAACCACCAAAACCTAATCCCGCTACACTCACCGTTCTGTGCACTAGATAGAAACCTCACGCCGCTAATGACAAAGCTAAACTCTCGCCTTGCCGACCACTCTACCCACAGAAAGATATTAATACACCATATCAATAACATGTTTGTTACACCGCTGTACTTCATACTCTCATGCCATACAACCTAATCCTCTCACTTGACCCAAATCTGTCACAATACTCACTGCTCCACTTCACGGTAACTCTCAAGCCACTGTCATTTCTCCATTACACTGTAATAACTTATCACCTGCTGTAACTTTCCAGCCATATTCCCCGTTCTCCTACATTACACTCACTGCTCAGGTTTTCTTCAGTATGCTTAGTGCCTCACTACACTACAGTTGCTCAATGCTTTATTCCACTGGAGCTCTAAGGCCATAACAATTGGTCCAATCCGCTTCTGAAAAAGCCGAGTAAATACTTAGTGAATCAGACACACTTCATGACCTATCACCTCACGGTTTTATCTGATCTATTATTTCCCCATAACCGTATTGTAATAAAGAATCGTGATGTTATCTAGAATCTCTTTTCAGAGACTTTTGCAGCCTAAGGCTGCGCCACTTTCAGCAGCAGGAAATATGGACTTCTTTGGAGAGAGTTCTCAAATGAGGTTGTACTTTCTATGTTGCAACCACAACAAAGGCAGCTATTCCCTCGTGGTTTAATCTCTAACAGGCTGAGTCTGGTAACACCTCACCCCATGGTCACATAAATATTCAAAGGTATTTACAAAGTCTGCGTAAATAATAGCAGCATTTTTTCAAAAGCTTCGAGGATTGTATCGTATTGGTGTGAAGGCCATGATCGCCCAACTGTCAATCCGTACTGCCCATGACTGTGTGGATCGTGTGACTCTACTATGTAGTACCGGAACACGTTTTCCTAAGTCCTCATTGAAAAAGAAGAAAAAAAAAAAAAACTTTCCGAGATGAAATTTCAGTGCAACTGGCCAGTCGGTTTGTCTGGATTGCTTTGCTTCCTCACTTATGTAGAGCAACCATCTGCGCTGTTTTTAAGCCCAGAGGGATGATACCGATGACAAAACTCTTTAATAATACCTGTGCTATTGTATCTTATCCTGACAGAATTCGAAGTTTGGTTCTAGAGTAGACACCACAGGTACCGCACACTGACAACCGGCTTTCGGAGTCAGTTGGATGGAGAGAAGTTACTTTCTGACAATTTCGGCGCTGAGTAGTATTACTCACAAAGACTCGCTGGGTTGTCAATCCCACTATTGGCTCATTCCTATCTTCTTTTTTCTCCCAAAATTTTGCTTAAATCTTTCCTGTTATTCGCCGAGGGCCAACACTTAACTTGGTTCAACACTTTGTCTTGACACAGTAAAAAAAAGGGCTTACGATTTTTTCCTATTTACTGCACAACGTCGAAGAATGTTTAATTCTAACTCAGTAGTTTTTCTTCCAGCTGCCAATGTTGGCCTGCTTAGGGAGGAGCTGAGCTGCTGGGGCTAAAGGAGCATTGCGACTATGGTTTCCGTCTCCACAGAGGGCTCTACGCTCACCTCCCGCTGCTTTGCCTGCCATCGAAGTGTATGATTACAAGGAAAGACTGCTGTCTCTGACCTTGTTTTGTCTGTCCACTGGCCTAGGAGTGCGTTGCTCATCTCTTTCTGACAAGGAAGAGTCAACAGTTGTATGATGAGACGTAGCGAGGTTATGCGTGTTGCATAACTGACTCATATTCCCTCAAGATGGTCAGTGCTGGGTGATTTATACAGTCTGTACCTCGATGATCACGGCGAGTATGTTGCTTTAAAGAGTGTTGGTACGATTCAATTGTTCGTTGTTCTTGTACACGCACCAAGTGTGAAATATTCTCTCTCCTAGCATTGGTTACATCTTGCCCACAGCATATTTCCTACAAAAAAAAAATGTGCTACTGGTCTCACAGATTTCTACCGAGTTGCTAATAAACCAAAATGTTTTTTACAAGTCCCATCACAAATAATACAGACGACTTAATCTCATGAAAAATAATGTTCAAGATGGGATTTCCTACTCTCAAAGCTGGAATTTCAATGTTCATTAATTGTTTAGTAGTCTATTCATCCCGACAATCGTCACACATAGGTTTTCAATTTTCCTGACGACCATTTCCAATGGATCTTTTGAAGATCTATGCAGTTCGGTGCAAACGAGCGTCTGTCACGTATAGCTGAACTCCACCAGCTGATGTTTACGCTCCACCACACCAACACTACGTTGGGATCTGAGCTTCATTGACAGTATATCCCTTTGAAAGAGTCTGTGAAATCTGTAAATATTGTATCTGCCTTTGTTACCAGGCCATTTACGGATGAGACATTGTTTACTGTCTTTGATCTACATACCTGGACTTCCAAAAAAAATTTGTTTTAAAGCATCAGTACTCATGCCATACTCTACGATCGATACATCTCTCACGCCATAGCCTTCTTATTGGTCCCCTCCAGCCATGGTCGGTACTCACTCTTCCACTACACCACCACTTACGTTATAATTCACAACCACCATGAAGCCAAAATCACTAACCCAATAAATTACGTCACTCTAACCGAAATTTCATATACTATGCTACTAAAGCTCTATACACATTTCTATTACGCTTCTACCCAAATTACAGACATTGTTTAACCACAGTATCACTCTCATGCCATAATAACTCTTATCCTACTTACCTACTCCCCAGTCATACTTACTATTCCACTACACTACAATTTCCAAGTTCGCCTCCCTGCCTCCACTACAATGTAACTGAGAAAACAATCACTACTGCACTCCACTAGATTCCCAGGCTCTGTTTGTTCTCCCACTACAGTATAAATCTAAGGCTACTATCACGGCTGCATCACACTATAATTCCACAACTATGCTCACTTCAGTACAATACAACTCTCCATCTATACTCACTGTTTCACAAGATCGTAACATAATCCATGCTCAATGTTCCAGCGGCTACATCCCTCGCGCCATACTCACTTTTCCATTTATCTGCTTTAATGTGAGTCAAGCACAGTGAACACGCTATTACAGTGCGGGCTGCCTTACTGGGATGCCACGGTAACTCAATCCCGTGTGACGGAAAGAGTACACTTCAAGACGAAACTGAACCAGTAAACTAGCTTCAAAAAGAAAATTTGAGATGTACACACAACTTCTCCAGCAGTAGCCGAGCTTTTGACACAATACCATATACTTAACAATGATCAGTTGAGAAAAGCAAAACAAGTTGAAACTGTGTTAAACTCTACCATGGAAGAGAGAATGTATGGCGGTATCAGGGGTAAGGGAATGAGGCCACTGCCAAGTGTGCGCCCCAGGAGAACCTTCGTCTTAACTTCTCGACAACCTGGCCAAATATGAAAACTTCTCACCAAGTGTTATATACCACCTCTATAAGACGATGCACAACCACATTACACCAACACAACTTCTAACTACAGATATGTACACCACCACAACGAGACACATCACCAAATTAAACCACCGAGAAATCACATGACCAAAGCTGACCTACTCTCCACATCCTACATACTAAACCATTTCTGACCCCTATTACCAGGGACACATTATAAAAGGAAAACAGAAAAAGTCTTACCACTTTTTGTGTGAAACAATATGACACCTCGGACGAAGGGTTTTGAGAAACAACCAACCACTGGTCTAGCCTCACAGTGACAGCCCTGCTTTCAAGCTATTGTAATATATCGATCGCTAGTAGCGACATTTCTTATCATTTTCCATAATAATATTTCGATGGAATCAATATAAAATGGGGCTACTACAATCACAAGGAAACTTGTCTCACATTCACGCTTACCAACTTTGCTCACACGAGTTGTACTGGTCATTCCAAATTCATTGGACCCATCCGGGAACACTTTTTTTCTAAGTATATAGTGTACCACCACATCTAACCACCACAAACACACCATAACAACCTCCTACCTAAACATCTAAGCACCTGAACGTACAACAAACCTAACTACAATATTCAAAAACACAACCAAAGCCAGATATATCAGCTAATGTGACACCACAACCCCTCCTGTTCCTCATTCTTACATCTGACACTTTCCCAAATGTAAGCCAGTTTCATATCTTACTTTTCAGATGACACTCAAATAAGTAAGGCAATAAATTAAGGAGAGGATGCTGAAGGGCTACAATGAAACGTAATGAAGTCTGGGCAACCGAAAACATTATATCTAATGGATATGTTTCAACTCCAGTTTTTGTAAAATGAAACAAATATAAAACAGAACAACGGACTGACACAGATACAGTCATAAACCAAATGAATAATGAGAAAGACCTCGGATCAATAATGTCTAACGATATAGACTTAAAACAAAACAACAATTAAACAACAGTTGCTTCCTCCAGAAGGACGGTGGGATGGATTCTGCGGACTTTCAAGACGAGGGAAGAAAACACGATGATGCTTTTACTTCTCTCACGAACATTGCTGTATTCTAACATCACCCTACATGGTAGACGAAATGATTCAATTAGAAAGCACTCACAGATCTTTCACGATCCGCGGTAAAGAATCACGACAACGTGGCAAAGGAACTAAACAATTAAGAAGGGCTGAAATCGCTTGAAGTTGTCTGTATTCCCTCGAGTGCAGGCCAGGGATGTATATTGTCATCTATACCTGGAAAGTACCTGAAGACATGGTCCCTAGCTTAAACTCGGAAATAACTTCCTACTGGCACGAGTGGTATAAAAGACTTTGTAAACACTATCTCTAGATGCGCAAGATGCACAAAAAGAGAGAACACCTTCAACACTTTGCCTGTAATCTTCAGAAGCAGTATGGGAGGCACAGTGGAGAGTCTTACGAGCGCCCTGGACAAGTACAATACTTATAAAGAGTACCATACCAGCCAAGGTGTGAAAGAGGAAGTGGTCGTGTGACTTTCAACAGCTTGGTTGACTCTGAAAAAAGATCTTTTCTGGTTGGTTCTACTGTATATATATGATGGCTATGGGATTACCCGAATTTTATACTGTAGTTTCCTTTTCTGCAGCTGCTCACCCATGCTATTAACGGTGGGATTTTAAGTTATAATGTTGTTTCCTGTTTCCACCGTGAGGGTGGTAGGTTCAAGTTCCATTGGAATTCTATGTTTGGGACTGGTTTTAAGGAGGTAAACTGAAATCTGTATTAGTATGTTACAATTTTTGTGGTTTTCTATCTGGTGCAATAACAAGATTTGAGTTTTTCAATCTTGATAACTAACAGTTCAACTAAATCATCTGAGGAAATCAAGAGTTCGATTATAAGAAAATACCTATTTTACAACCTCAACCTCTCCATGTCTTCTTCTACTACTGTCGCATCTTGTAGAGGTTGCACTCAAAGGTACAAACCTTATGGTTCTCGTGATCATAACGAGAGTTTCTGTAAAGGCAGCATTTAATGCATTGGATTTCGTAAGTAAGCCATTTATAAAAGGAATTACGTTTGTTCTATGGTTTTTACGTCCCTTTATGAAGGATATGTCCTGTTTCTGAGTTGTTGAAAGGGTTCCCCATGAATATGCTCTTTCAGCCACAGTATATTATGACCATTTCCAGGTATATGTCGTACTGTCCTTGTCATATGGTGACCTCTGACGTACTGGTTTTAGAGAAAGTCTTTCCTTCAACAATGATATGTACATTTCCGGGTGGGAGAATCTACATCGTTCCTCAAATACCCATTTTCCGTTATCAAGCAAGTCAAAACATTTTTGAGGTTGTTGGAATTTATTTCCCCCAATATGATATGCTAGTCGTGTCAAACATGCTTATTTCCTTCATACAGTAGTAACAGACTTGAGGCTTTAAGAGATTTCCTTATTCTTTTTGTTTCGCTCCTCCCATCTATGTAGGTGTCTTAGTTCCCACAATATGGCTTCCCAATGTGTTAACCTCCTTCTCTTTCTATATCTGGATCAAATGTCCATGGTTACTTCCTCTAAACCTCCCTTATTATCACTTCCCACAGTAATTTCTATCTCTCTTCCCACGGCTATGTTAATGTCTGCTGTACTTTACAGAACACCTGCCATACTTTCACTTCCCATAATATTTTCTCTGACCTGATTTGAACTAACCACGACAACCAAATATATCACCATACCTGAACACCACAACCAGATACATCACAATATCTGAACACCACAACCAGATACATCACCATACCTGGATCCCACCACAACCAGATACATCACCATATCTGAACACCACAACCAGATACATCACCATATCTGAACACCACAACCAGATACATCACCATACCTGGACCCCACCACAACCAGATACATCACCACACCTGGACCCCACCACAACCAGATACATCATCATACCTGTACCCCACCACAACCAGATACATCACCATACCTGGACCCCACCACAACCAGATACATCACCAAACCTGGAGCCCACCACAACCAGATACATCATCATACTTGATCACCACAACCAGATACATCACCAGACTTGATCAGCATCAGATGCTGATAGATCAACATACCTGACCATCACCATAACCACATACCTAACGAGATCTAACCATGAGAATAATGCCTCAATGGGAAGACTTTTAAGGCAATAAAAGATGTGCAAAACAGGGACTGCTTTGCTAAGGCAAAGAGGGAAGGTTTGTTAATTCAGCTACTCAGACTTGGTTACAGAAAGAATATATGAAAACGAAATGATGATATCTGTAGGAAGCTGGATGTTGTGATAAGTAAAATCTATGAAAATGAGCACTAAAGTGTGGGAGAGCAAGCAGTGTGAGAATGAACCAACAGTGATGAACAGAGCTGGAGGACCTGTCTGTTGGTGGTGGTGACTGGACCAAAAGTCTAAGATGAAATAGTGAGGAAGAAAGATAGCTGAGAGAAGAGAGAGCGAGAAGTCTTGGGAACAGCCATCATTGTCAATTAGACTGATAGTGTAAGGAAGCATCAGCAGTGTGGGGGAGGAGGAGATGAGGGAAAGCCAGTAGTTTGGGGAGAAGCAGAAGTGTGGGGGAGGTCCAGCAAAGTAAAGAACAAGCAAGTGTGAATGAAAGCAACCAGTGTGGAAGAGTCAGAAGTGTGGGGAAAGCTAGCAATGTGGGGGAGACCAAGCAGTATGTGGGGAGAAACAGAGAAAGAAAAGGAGTCAGAACCTAGACAGGAGTAAGGCGTGACCCAGGAAAGAAAGACAGCAGTGTAGGGAGGAAACCAGCACCGTGAGGAGAAGCCAAGAGTGATGGAAGGAGTCAGAAATGAGATAGGAGAGTGGGGCGTCAGCCAGCAGAGGGAGACAGCAGTGTAGGGAAAAGTAAGCAGAGCCAGCAGTGTGGGGGAACCAGCACTGAGTGGTAGCTAGCAATGTGGGAGAACCTACACGTGTGGGTAGAGCCAGCAGTGTGGGAAGAGCTATCGGGAAAAGAGCGCTTTGGGGAAACTCAACAGTGTAATGAACAAGCAGAATGGAAGGCAAGCGTGTGTGGAACCAGAAGTGTGAGGGATAGCCGAGAGTGGGGTGCAGAGCCAGCTAACTCTGAGAGAGCAGTGTGATAGAGTGTAGGCAGCGTAAGAAAAACCAGTAATGTGGAAGAGTCAGACGGGGGAGCCAGCAATGTGGGCAGCGCCAAAAGTGTGGGGTAGTCAGCAAGGTGTGATCAGCAAAGGGAGGCAGTTAACTGTGCACATAGCCAACAATGTAGGTGGAGCCAAAAGTGTGTGCAAGAGTTAGAAGTATAAAGAAGATAGAACAGTGTGTGGGAGAACCATCAATGTGGGGAAAAGCCTACAGTGTGGAGCAGTCAACAATGTGACAGTCTTCAGTATGGGGAAAACCTGAAATGTAAATGTCAGTAGTGTTGGCGAGAGAAAGCAGTGTGTGGGATTTAGCAATGTGGGGTACAGTTAGTAGTGTTGGGGAGAACCATCATTGTGGGAAGACTCATGAGAGTTGTGGAGTCAGCAGTGCAGGGAAAGCCAGTAGTGTGGGGAAGTGCCAGCACAGTAGGGAAGCCAGAACTGCGTGGGAGATTCAGCAGTACGGGGTAAAGTCAGCATTGTGGGCAGTTAAACGTACAGGGGAGAGCTTGCAGTGTGAGGGAATAGCCAGCGGTGAGAAATAGACTGCAATGACGGGCTAGCCAACCGTGTGGGGGGAGACTGCCATGTGGAGGACAGACTGCAAGGGGGAGGGGGGAGGGGGAGTTAGCCATGCAGGGAAAGAATTAGCAGTGTGGGGAAGAGTCAACAGAGACAGCAGTATGGGAAAGATTCATCAAACAGGAAGAGTAAGCAGTGTGAAGTCAGCAGAGAAGGGTAAGAGTCAGCAGAGAGTGGGTGCCAGCAGTGTGGGGAAGAGTAAGCAGTGTGGAGGAAAGTCTGAAATATTGGGAAAACCCAGCAGGAAGGAGGATGGTCAATAGTGTGTAAGGGGGACATTTAGCAGTCCGACGAGGAGGTATCAGTGTGGGGGAGATCCAGCAGATAGGCAGTTAACTGTAAGGGAGACCTAGGAGTGTGGGGGACAGCTAGCTGTCACGAGGAGAGCGACCAATGGGGGCGAACCAGAACAGCAAGGGAGAGACAGTAGAGAGGGGGAGCCAGCAGGGTGGGGGACAGTCAACAGAGCAGGGAAGTGAGGGGGAGGGGGACAGCAGCGGTCAACACAGTGAAACAGAGCCAGCAATGAGAGGTAGAAGTAGCAGTGTAAGGGAGAGCTAGCAGCGTGGGGAAGAACCTGCAGTGAGGGAGACAATCACCAAAGTGGGGTAAAACCATAAGTGTGGGAGTGTCTGCATTTTTTTTTTTTTTTTGGGGGGGGGAGAGTCAGAAACGTGAAAGACTGTCAGCAGGAGGGGAACAATATTGGAGGAAGCCAGCAGTGTGTGTGTGTGTGTGTGTGTGTGTGTGTGTGTGTGTGTTTGAGGGGGGAGGGTCCAGCTGTGCGGGGGACAGCCTGCAAAGTGAGTGAGGGCCAACAGCGAGGAAAACAGCCAGAAGTGTGAGGGAAATTCAGCAGTGGAGCAAAGCCAGCAGTATGGGGAAGTGTCAGCAGTGAGAGAACAAAGTGGCGTGGGAGGGAGCCAGCACTGAACTGGCAGTCAGGAGAGTGAAAGAAGGCCAGCAGTGTGGGAAAAAGCCATGTGTGGGTGTAGGGAAGGGCCATGTGTGTAGGGGATAGTGAGCAGTGTGGAGGAGAACCAGCAGTGTGATGTGGACCTGGAAGTATGGGGAAGCGTCATCAGCCCGGGGGAGAGAGCTAGCACAAGGTGGAGTCAGCACTGTAGGGGAGAGTCTGCAATGTAGGGGACAACCTGTAGTGCGGGGGTGTCAGCAGTGGGGGTGGGGGAGAGTCAGCCATCTGGGGTGAGTCAGTAGCGCAGTAGTTAGCCAACAATGTTGAAGGAGAGTCAGCAGTGTGAAGGAGTGTTAGCAGTTACAGACAGCCAATAGTGGGGGGAGAGGAAGTGTTGTGAGAGTGTCATCAGTGTGGGGGTGTCGTCACTGAGGGAGTGTCAGAAGTGTGGGGAAGCGTCAAATGAGAAAGCAATCAGTGTAAGGAAAGAATGGGAGAAAGGGCCATGAGCATGAAAAAAAAAACTTGGGTTGGAGTGCTGAGATTAGAGGGAGAGAGAGAGAGAGAGAGAGAGAGAGAGAGAGAGAGAGAGAGAGAGAGAGAGAGAGAGAGAGAGAGA
>JAUUDZ010427157.1:0-13581 GCA_032361705.1 Panulirus versicolor
TCTCACCCGAATCAGCCACCAGTGCTGTATCATCAGTGAACAACAACTGACTCACTTCCCAAGCCCTCTCATCCACATCAGACAGACTGCACACTTGCCCCTCTCTCCAAAACTCTTGCATTCACCTCCCTAAGAACCCTATCCATTAAACAAATTAACCATGGAGACATCACCCAACTCTGCTGCAAACTGGCATTCACTAGCAACCAATAACTTTCCTCTCTTCCTACTCATATACATGCCTTACATCTTTGATAAAAACTTTTCACTGCTTCTAGTAACTTCCCAAACCATATACTCTTAATACCTTCCACAAAGCATCTCTATTAATTCTATCATATGCCTTCTCCAGATCCATAAATGCTACATACAAATCCTGAAGAATTTCAGAGAAGCACCATTCTCTATGTTAACAGATGCCAGCTCAAATCATGGGGCAAGAGCAGTTATATCCCATTATTGTGCAATACTTTGATTCTGAAGTGAACAGAGTCTTATGTGTCCTGCTACCACAAAGGAACGATCTACTAAAAGAAACATCTCATTTGTTTTGTAGCAGATAATGAAGCTGTCATGATGGAAGAGCAGAATGGGGTAGGTGCATTTGTAAAGAAGAAAAATCCAGATACTTTCATCACGGGATAAGATAATCTTGTCATTTTCATCTCACTGCTGAGAAAGGAGATCACCAACTGCCATTTTCACTGGTCGACTTACTTATTTCTGTTCATTATTACTTGAAGAAATCTAGTAGTAAGCACCACAAAGAGTTCAAGGAGGTTCAGACCCTGTGCAATGGTGAACAGCATGCAATCTTGAAACGTGTGTACTCGCTGGCTCTCTTTGGAAAGGGCACTGACTAGACTCGCTGATCAATGGGAGCCTGAAACAGTACCTCTCCAAAGAAGCAGATTCCATGGGAAAGAAAAGTAATGTAGATGATACCACTCCAAAGTAGTTGATAAAACGGAAGGTCTCTACAAATGATAGCTGTGCCACACTTCCAGCCAAGTTAAAGAAATAACTCAATGTGGTAGCCATTTCCTTGTCATCAGTCCAGGTACACCACCGAATTTCTGGCAATTGATGGTTCAGTACCTCCTTTAATCCGGACAAAATTATGTGAGGGAACTTGAAGTTACTGCAGCCACCAGACCAGTTTACTGGGCGGCCACAGATGGTGTAGTGTGTAGGGCACGCTTATTTAGATTCTTTAGACTGCACATGTTGGTGGTGATACTGCAATTCTGTGAGATTCTTTGTTTATTTTGCTTAAATTTAACCCAAGCTATGGCTTCTAAGACATATGAGAGTGTCAGTCGTGGTATCAAACGTAAACACCAGTCCATATCGATCCAAGAGAAAGTAGAAATGTTGAAAAAAATGGACCATGGTGTTTCGGTGCGTAAGCTATGTGACATCTACAGTGTTGGTTCATCAACTGTTTATGATGTAAAGAAGCAACGAGAAAAAAAATATTGAAATTCTATGCAGACAGCAATTCCAAAAAGCAAATGATGATTGGAAAAACTATGAAAGATGGTGAGAGTACCGAGCACAATCGATGGTTTCAACAGCGTTGGAGTGATGGAGTGGACTTGTCAGGTAGCATGATAATGGACCAGGGTAAGTTGTTCCATAAAGAACTTAAATTACAACATGAGCATGACTGTAGTGAAGGATTGCTTCAAAGATTCAAGAAGCGTCATGGAATTTCCATGAATAAAGTGTGCAGAGAAAAGCAGTCTGCAAACCGTGAAGGAGCTGCCGAGTATGTGGACGAATTTGCAAAACTCGTAGCTGACAAGCACCTCAGTTCTGAGTAGGTCTACAATGCAGATGAAACTGCATTATTCTGGCGATGCACACCTAGGAAAACACTAACAACAGAAGACGAAGAAGACTCCACAGGATTCAAACAATTTAAGGACAGACTTACCATCTTAGGGTGCTCAAACATTTAATATTTGTTTAATTTAAATTTCTAGCAATCCATGGTATACTTCAGACACATGATGTATAATTAGTGGTTAGAGGTGTGTTGATGAATTATTATTACGTGACCACGGTTGGTTCGGCAAAATGGTTAATGCAGCAAGGCTTTGGAACCAAGAGTGCCAGAAAATTGGTGATGTATCTATAGTCAGTGTGTCATGATCATTTCGTAATGCTCCATTTCCTTCTTTTACTGTCATCCTTTCTCTTATGTATTTGAAGAATTCCTTAGGATTACTCTTAAATTTCAAGGAAATTCTTTTTTTCTTCCTCATATTTACACTTTCTTTGGATTTTGATGAATTCCTGGCAATTTTCATCAGTTCCCTTTGATTTGATTTCTTGTACGTTTTCTCCTTTCAGCAAATTAGTTCTATTTGTAATTCATGGAATATGTTTGTTTAAAGGGGTTATTGTCCATTCCATGTGACTGAAGGGTGTGAGCTGGATTCTTGTCTACTTGGGGTTAAAAGAGTGACTGAACATTTCTGTGGAGATGCAGGCATTATATTCTGGTTGAGCTATCACTTCAACTGCATACTGTAGTGCTATATGTTTGTTGTTGCCACAGTGGTGTCTGGGGTGTTGTGATTGTGAGTTCAGTGTATGTTGTGTTTTTTTGTAGAGAATAGGTCATGTAGGAAGAAACTGAGGAGGGTTGGAGAAAGAACTGCTCTTCTGCATACTCCACTGTAGAATTGAAAGGTTTTAGAGGTGAAGCCACCGTGAGTGACTCAATGTAGTTGCCCTTGACATACCCAAAGCTCTTGACAGGGTGTGGCACCTCTAAGCTCCCTTCTTTTAGCTTCTCTCCCTTGCTTTGCTCCCTCATATTTAGCATCCTTTCTGACCTATCTATCTCTGTTGTTGTTGACGGATCAGCCTCTCCCCCTTTCTCCATCAACTGTGGTGTCCCTCAAGGTTCTATACTATCTCCTACACCTTTTCTCCTTTTTTATCAATGACTTCCTCTTTTCTACAAACAACCAAATGCACTCAATCTGCATCTCATCTAAACACAACTTCTTCAATAAACTCAGATTTGGATAGGATATCTCAGAGGGGTAGATGATATCTGTTTAAGTTCAATACCTCCAAGCCCTGTTTTTACCCATCTCTCTATAAAAAGTTCCTCAACTTTCCTATCTCCTTCAACAGTTCTGTAATTCCACCTCGTAACTTGATGAATGTACTTGGTATTACTATAACATCCATTTTATATTGCACACCTCACATTACAGAAATAGCCAAGTCTGCCTCTAAGAAAGTGGGAGTCCCGTTTAGGTGTCAAATTTTTAATCTTTTGAAGAGGTTCTCCATTAATGGAGTACTGCTTTCACATCTGGGGTGGTTTTAGCCATGCACCCTTACTTGACAGAGTTGAGTCAAAAGTGGTCTGGCATCATCTCTCCCAGGCTAACTTCAAAACTTAACCCACTTGCCCTACATTGCAATGTTGGTTCATTTTTCCTTGAGGTTTTAGAACTCTTTCCTCTCATATCTCTCCCAATAACTATGACTTGGCACATTTTAAAAGACTTTTCACTTCCCAAAAATTTATAAATACTTTCCTTTGCCTTTTCTTTTCACTTTCATTAACCTCTTCATATATCGATTAAGGCCTGGCCTTAACATGGACTTCTGTCCGTCAGTGGAGCTACTTTATGATAAAAAAAATTACAAGGTTACTCAGTGAGGTTGTAACCGCTGACTAATAAATATATCTGTAACCGGAAAATTCACAGTAATCCTTACCTAATAATGACTTTACAAAAACTGGCTACATGGCAACTGAACAGAGAGATTCTGGTTGCATTGATAATAATTCATGGCAAACACTGTCATACCAAACTTTATACTGAGACCCTTTCTAAATATGAAAATCCATGTGCCACATCAATGCATGTATGAGGAAAACCATTACAGCTGCACAAGAAGGTACAGCTTAGCAGATGATTACATCCCTTTTAGGTAGATTTTTCTAGTTACCCTAAGGACAAATCACAGCTATGTTTTTTGCATACCTGAGATATAAATAGTTGCATGTTCTCCTTCATCTCAGTTAATAAAACAGCTTACAAGAGAACCATATGAAAGAATGAAAGAGAAAGAAGTTGCCTGGAAAATTAATAATATACAATCCAAACCTCTTTGGAAGAGATCTTTCAGCTGCTGCTCAGTTTGTTTCTTCTTTTCTTCAGTCATTTCCAGAGAGTTAAGAGCCTCTTCTTGAAACTCTCGTTTGATTGTAGTACTGACTAGCTCTCCTGGGTCCACCATTCCTCCTGGGATGGCCCATTCACCACTGTCTCGACGCTGGATACAAATAAATTGTAGAACAAACCGACCAGTTCCTTCTGTTGATACAGTTTTGGCATTAGTGTCTGCCACTAATTTATAGAGAAGATATGATTTAATACTTTGTTATTTACTATGTCTGATCATCATTTCTCCCCGTAAGAAATGATGAGACAAACATATGAAAGTTTGTGGGTTAGACTAAAGAAACATAATCTAATAAACAAAGGGTGATAACTGTAAGCCTTTCAAACAATACATTTAATGAGGACAGAAAAAATAAAGGGGTAACATCTGAGGTAGTACAAAACAAACAAAAGGAAAAAAGAAAGAAAAGATACTTATGTCAATAAAATCATAAAAGGTAGTGAAACAACTTCAGGGTAAGAAAAATTTTAATCTATCAAATCTATCCAATAACCATCTTCAATAATTATTCTTCTAAACTGAATGGAGTGGATCCAGCACACAAAGCCTCTAAACATCATTCCCACACATCCTCAACTCATGTCCAGTGAGTTAAAGGGAATCATGAATGGCCACATTTATAAGGATGATTTCCACTTTTTCACTTTATGCAATGAAATTCTACACTTTACACAATACACTTTTACACAAGCTAATTCATCAAGTGAGACCAGTGTCTCTATTCATACCAAATCACATACAAAATACTTCTAATGCATCCAGTCCCAAGTATTCCTATAGCATTTTCATCTGAAAAATCCTTATCCCAAAGCAATTCCCTCACTACATCACTTTATCTCTTCTATGGTCTACCTCTCCTCTTTGCATCTTTCATTGTACTGCACAACATCATCTAGACCCTCAACTTACGTAAATAAAATTAACAAATAATGGTTTACTGGATGTAAGCCCATGAGTATTAAACTCCCTCCCTGTACAGTACAAATAGGTAATTACAACACTTTATGCCCCACTAACGTGGCCAGCTTACTGAATGCTGCAAGAGCTTTATGTAGATAGATGGGACTCCTGGGGAAGGAAGTAAGTATAGAGGTCTTATTATCATGATTTTCTCACTTTGCATACCTCCCAAACTTCAGCATCTCATATTTGTCACCCTATCATCAAACACATTTAATAATCCTTCAGAGTAATAAATCCATTTCATCTTCACCTCAGCTCTGGCTGCTACCACCTTTCAATTTGCCCCTTCACCAATAATCCATTTTGTTCTTTTATATTTCTCAGATTGGTAACCCTCTTTCAAAACATTTCCTTATTCTCTATGAAATTTGCTGATACTCACTCACTCACCCTCTTTGTCAGCCCCCAAACCTTCCTCTTCAACTTCTGCCTTTCTCTCATACATCTCCCAATCACTGGCACTTTTTCCCTGTAAATAACAACTGTACACCTTTCTTCTTTTTAACTTGCAACTTCATCACCCTACCACATACTGCCCTTTCTCACATGCCCATCTCCGCATTCTTTATACCACAAACTTCTCTTGCACAAATCAGCAGTGCTTCCCTAGTATCTCCCATTCCTCACTCACTTCCTTATCTTCACTTCCTATAAGCTTTTGCCATTTTACACTCAATCTCTCCTGGTAGCTCCTCACACAAGCCTCCTAAGTTCACTTCCTTTCACCACCCTTTTCTCACCCATCTCATTTCCTCTTTCCCAAAAGCCTTTGCAAGTCTCCTACCTTGCTTCCATCAAGTAATGATAGACATCCCACCAGCTCCCTGTTTTCCATCTTTCCTACACACCCACATTTACTTATGTATATGCACCTTTTAAAAGCAGGTATTTCCAATCACTCATTTCCATTCACCTCACTGAATAACTCATGCCCCTTCATTATTTCCTTAACCCCCTTTTGCATTCAATCACCCACCACTAATATCTAATGTGTCATGTCAAAACTGCTGACACATTCAATGAACTCCTCATGAAACACTGTACCAGAAAACCACAAAAACAAGGGAAGGCAAAATTGTGAGATTTCTCTTATATCTTTGGACAAAGTACTGTAACAGAAATACTACAAGTGAGATATATACAGGGGGAACACAATTCAAAGGTCAGGGGATATAATGTAACAAGGGAGTTTTTGCCTATCTTACCTAACCATTACATAATGATGGGGTTGAGAGGGAGGAAGAAGGGAAAAAGTTGCTTCTCATGACTTAATTCACTCTTTATATGTCATAGCTCATGTTAATTTTAGTAAATGTACCACCTGATATCTTACAAATCTTAATGACATTTGTCCCAAGAACATATTTTATACTTCACAAATTTATATAATCAAAACAAGAGGGCACACCACACAACATATATACATAGGAACAATCATAAAGGCCAAAGGTGGGAAGTTTGTATCTAATCTGTTAACCTATGGTCATATTGGCAGGTTTCTTTCATAAATTAGATTAATCATTAATCTAAAAAAGCTAAACTGCCCATAACATAAATCAGTGTATTTTTCAAAGGAACTTGCAGTTAAACAAGATTCCAAACCATTTCTTTCCAGAGCAGTTTTTATTCATAATGGAAGAAAAAAAGCCTTTATGTTCAAAAAACAATATTGTGCTGTCCACTTCTGACATTACCATACATTGGCTAATCCATGTCTCCAACTCTTTCCCAGTCTTATTAGGCTGAAACCTTTCACAACTTTTACAAGAAATTAAATACACACTACCAGTCACATCATTTGGAGTATGCTGGATAAGTTTGCTTTTTATCATGTATTATGTAACAACAAGCTTTCTGAGAGTTGGAATATTATCAATGAAACATTCATGGGAAGGCAGAACAAGTGTCATGTGTTGACTGTTTTCTCTATGCTGTGCATTATCAAAAAATCTCTTGGCTTTGTCATGACAGTGATTTATGATCTTTACTAGGTACTGGAGCTGTCTGCCTATCTCTGGTATGATTTTCACTTCAGGGTTTCACTTCACTTCAGGGTTTCACTTCACTTCAGGGTTTGCAATCTTAACTCTTGGAAAAATAGAAAGGAATACCAATTTCTTAACATTGATATGATGATTAGAATAAGAATGTACATAAGAGTGGATGTATGAGGGTCTTTCAGTACAATTTGGTTTCTAATAATCTCAACATCTAAGAAGGATAAACTAATTTTATTCTCTTCAACAGTGAACTTTACTGAAAGGGTCAAGTTGTTTGATTTTGTCAAGAATAGATCCTTGGGCTGAAAAATGCAAGTCTTGTCAGTTCACAATTCTAGAGAATTCTGAGCAGTCCAGTGACAGGAGGGAATGGGGTGATAATGCTATTCATCTCTAGGGCATTTGACTGGCCAAGGGCAGACCCAAAGTGAGCATGCTGCCACTACTATGATTGGATGTCTAACAAAGAGTGGATAAGGCCTGCACATCTTCACCAGAAGCATTAAGGGTTGGAATTTCCTGTAACCCTGGTCTCCCTAAAGCATATCCTAGAGCAATGTTTTTCAACCTTTACAGTATTTCATCAAAAGTAATAATTTTAGGTACACATTCCTCATGTAAATAGAGGACTACATATAGAGGTATTCTCCAAGTTTTGTTTTTACTAAGAAGAAATCTACAAAATAATTATGCAACACTATATGGCAATGTTCCCCCATTTCCATTTATCCCATACAGTATTAAGCTTGAGCAACTTGATTTTGCTCAAAACATGAAGCTGGGCAAGGATTATGTGTGTGTTAATGGATATGGGAATAAGTCAATATGTGAAAATCATGTTTTCAGGGAAAGGAGAAATGATGCTAAGAAGAGCAGTGGCAGAAATAAAGTAGATACTAATCCATGAAATGCTAACCATGAAGGACCTTTTTTCCAGACACCATCTTCCAACGAGTTACAATGGGATCTCCTGCATGATTTGGTCCCCAACGACCAAGAAGACCACGACCAGTAATGCCTGTGCGTCCATGAATGTTCCTGGAATTTCAAATTTTTTTAGTTTATTGATAATTTTTTTCATAATTACCTTCCTTGCAAACTTTAACTAGTGTTTTAGTTTTGCTAAGGACAGTATCAGTTCACCCAAACTTCTTCAGTTGTAAAAAATAGATGGTCAAAAAATGTTTCTGTCTTGACCTTCATTCTTGCATTCATGTTCCTACCTTTCAATACACTTGTATAGCAGTCCTCTCTCAAAGTCTTAGTGCAGTATTCTAAAAGACATTAAAACACAAAAATTAACAGATGTCATTTATGTCTTTCCTCATTTCTTTGCTCCTCTAACACTTTCTTTAACTATTCAAATGGATTCTGCATGTGCTGTTCTACTGCAATTGTTAGAAATAGTATATATAATTGTACATATACTGTGGCCATTCACATAACTGATGTTAACTGCTAGACAATTTAACCATCCATACAAATGGTGATTCCATACATTTAACAACCTTACCCATCCCAATCTCACATCTTGCTAAGTTTTTGAAAAACCCACCAGTTGCGCAGTGACACATGTGGATCACAACTGGCCATTCAGCTTCCCTCATTTGCATATCATCACATATGGTTATGCTTGTCTCTGTAGCTCCTTAGCACTAATGAACCCATTAATAACAGGTGAACTGTTTCATGCTTATAACATTTATGGACCAAAAAACAAGGTCTTCAAATGAAATAGACATAAATGTTACGTACAGTAAATTCTCTATAATTCAAGACAACGTAATGTTCAAACCAATGAATATTTTTTAGTTTTGGTTGGCAACCTTCCAGTATCCATACAAATACTAAAGAAAATTAAGAATAATACATGGGGATAGGGGAGAAAGAATACAACCCACGTATTCCCCCCATGTCATAGAAGTTGACTGAGAGGGTTGGGAGCAGGTGGCTGGAAATCCTCCCTTCCTGTAGCACTTTCCAAAAGAAGGAACAGAGCAAGGAGCTGGATGAGAAATTTTCCCTCTAAGGTTCTGTCATCTGTTCTTGATGCTACCTCACTCATATGGAAAATGGCAAGCATGTATGAAAAAAAGTATTTCAAATTGCACCACAGTGATTAGTGTACCAACCACCTGGTGCTTTGTGGTGATGAGGGTTGTTTACCATCTTCCATTTGCTTTCTGGTGTAGTGTTTTGTGCTGGTATGGCACATTTGTGTATTTTGTGTATGCCTGATTAATGTTGTGGACAATGGCCCCTTTCAAGCATTGTCAGCAATAGCCTGACAGTTCCTCAAAGCCATCTATATCTAACATGAAGTGCAAGGGGAACATGTTAAGCCCCACAAAGATGGAGTTGTTCAAGAACCCTTCAGCAAAGTTTTTAGTTTGATTTCGAGGAATTCAGGGGATTTCTAGGGCCATATTATCTATAACAGTCAAACTCCAACAAATATTCCACCACTACCAGCTTTGTACTTTTTCATACAACTTTACACATATATTTACACTTTAAACTGTATGTAGGTCTAATGTGAAGAAAGCAAAGGGGGTAAGAGCCTTTTGTGTGATGAAATGTGGCAAGAGAGCTGGAGTGGATGGTTTTGCAGTTTAATTTTCAAGGTCTGTATGGATCATGGTGAGGTGCCTGAGGGTTGATGGAATGCATGTATAGTGTTACTGTATAAAGACAAGGGGGATAAACTAAAAAGGTACAAGTCTGTTGAGTGTACCTGGCAAATTGCACAACACAGCACTGACTGACAGATTTAGGAACAGCAGCATGGTTCCAGAAGTGGTAAAGGATGTGTGGATCTGGTGTTTGCTTTAAAGAAAGTGTGTGAGAAATACTTAAAAAACAGATGTATTTGTATGTAGCATTCATAGATCTGGAGAAGGCATATGATAGAGTTGAAAGAGAGTAGGAGCAAAGCTGCCAGAAGCAGTAAGAAGTTTTTATCAAGGATGTAAGGCATGTGTACAAGTAGGAAGAGTGGAGAGAGAATGGTTCAAAGTGAAAGCTGGTCTAAGGCAGGGATGTGTGATGTCGCCTTGGTTGTTTAATTTGTCTATGGATGGGGTGGTGAGGGAGGTAAATGCAAAGGTCTCAGAAAAAGGGGCGAGTATGCAGACTGTGGGAGATGAGAGGACCTGTGAAGTGAGTCAGTTGTAGTTTACTGATACAGCATTAGTGGCAGATTCGAGTGAGAAACTGCAAAAGTTGATGACTGAGTTTGGAAGTATGTTTGAGAGGGGAAAATTGAGAGTAAATGTGTATAAAAGCAAGGGTATTAGGTTTAGCAAGGTTGAGAGACAGACCCCTCATATAAAATCTGATGCATGAAAGCCTTTTTTAAAGTTTTTTTTTTTTTTTGCAGAGACTGTACTTATTTTTCCTTGGAAATCTCTTTGCTTATCATTTATTACCCCATAATCACATAAAGAGAAAACCTGGCACATTATGTAATTTCTCCCATAAGCATAAAGCCATTGCAGGCCTCTCCACTTACACAAATCTTGGTAAAATCACTCTATCACTTATCTTTTAACATTTCCCATGTTACTTTTCTTCCCTTTCCTCATAAACTGATTCATACCATAAGTATTCCTCCACACCACGTAGGTATCTAACAATTAAATTTCTTTGGAGTCATAGTCATCTTGTATGCATGAGGTGCACATCAATGGCCTTTCAATCATAATGGCAGTTGCAGGGTTACTGAGGAAAGCACTATACTTTCCAATGCCTTTTTAGTGATGGAAAAGACCTTCAATCTCTACAAATGGTTTGACACGTCAGCAGGCTATTAAACAAAGGTGGGAAAATATAAAACGAACGAAGTGGTCTGCTGTTCTTTATAAGAGCACAATAATTGGTGTGGACAACAGTTCAAGGGTTAAAGGTGGAAAGTTAGAGAGGAGGAAAAGATGAGAAAGAAGAGAATATGCATATAAAATATAAGAACATCATTATATTTGGTTTCATATCAACAAAAATAAGACAAATTCAAAATCCTTATATTTGAAATAGCTTGGTGATTGAGCTTACATAATATTCTTAAATACCAAAAGCTTTTAGAAATCCAAGTAACATCATTTGAAAGTATAAGTGATATTAACATACTGATGTTATACCAGAGACTGTCTCATAATCATAGAGAAAAATTTGCAAGCAATTCCTACCTCGGGAAACCATCAACAATGGTGTATGGTCCTTCATGTGAGCAGCGATTAACATTGCCATCTTTAGCATTCCAACGAGGTTTGAAGTCTGGCTCACTGGAAAAAAAAACTATGAGTCCTGAAGAGTCTGAGATATTGGAGGTGTATGATGTAAATGCCTGCTGCTGTGAAAGTGTTTTACAAATAATGGAGTCTTGAACATGGAGGGCATCGGATCAATGGAGGAAGTACAACATGTAAAAGAAACTTTCAGGGTGGAAAGGATGTGGTAAGTGGAGGAAACTTGGTTGAAAAAGAGAACCTGTTACAGAACAAGGATTATGCACACTGACTCATTACAATGAGCCACTTTTGCAGCCAGATAAACTCCAGTGTGCCCAGACACTTTTGTGACTGTAACCTTCATGTCTTCATCAGAATTCATAGTTGATGCATGATACCACACCTTATCTATAGATGTGGTGTTACAGGACTCTATCTGTTTGAGACTACACCACATGCCAAAAGTCACATTTAACAAGGCTGTATCACTGTCAGATGATGAAACAAAATACAGTTTTATCACAGAACTTCTTCCTTCAAAGGAGTCTATAATGTACCTCATACTGACTGTAACACAGCCATGGAGCTGCAGGAGCACCTGGAAAAGGATTAATGGGGTAACACATGGAACCTTCCTGAAAGGGGTCCTGGTGTAAAGAATAAACAGTATTCCTCTGATGTTAGTAGCAACCTAACAACACAGCTGAGAAAAATGTCATGCATCACATTTGCCTATAAATTAAAGAAACTGCAACTTTATCATCATGGTGGGAAAACAGATTTATGCAATGAATACTGTAGTGAATCTTAAAACAAAAAAAAAAGTCTTGCATTATTGTTTCATCTTTGAGAGAAATAAGGTTATTTTTCATTAATTCATATAAATAATGTTCTGTCTATACTCCCACACCAATAACATCATTACAAGAACAACTCACAAACTAAATTCACTCAGAACTCTAACTGGCAGCACATTTGGAGAAAAAAAGGATCCCTCAACATTCTATACAAATAGTTCATCCACTTCACCTTAAAGTGGAGACACACAGTGGGTGGGAGTGAGGTGGAAGGCAGTGGATATTGTGATGGTGGTGGTGCTGGGGGAGACTATGGTAAGTGGTGAGGAGATAATGTGTCAATTGGTTTCTTTGGTAGCACTGGCGGTAGCATTGCCAGACACCATTGAACAGATGATGCCTACAGAAAAATTTAGTGTAAGTATAATTGGTTTAATTTGTTTATGGATGAGGTGGTTAGGGAGGTAAATGCAAGAGTTTTGGAGAGAGGGGCAGGTATGTAGTATATTGTGGATGAGAGGGCCTGGAAAGCAAGGCAGTTGTTGTTCGCCGATGATACAGCTCTGGTGGCTGATTCGTGTGAGAAACTGCAGAGGTGGATGACTTGAGTCTGGAATTTGGAAAAGTGTGTGAAAGGAGAAAGTTGAGGGTAAATGTGAATAAGAGCAAGGTTATTAGGTTCAGTAGGGTTGAGGGATAAGTTAATTGGGATATAAGTTTGCATGTAGAAAAATTGAAGGAAGTAAAGTGTTTTAGATATTAGCAGCATATGGAGCCATAGAAGCGGAAGTGAGTCACAGGGTGGCGCAGGGGGGGATAGGTTCTGGGATTGATGCAGAATGTGTGGAAGGCGAGAACATTATCTCGGAGAGCAAAATTGGCTACATTTGAAGGAACAGTAGTTCTAACAATGTTATATGGTTGCGAGGAATGGGCTATAAATAGGGTTGTACAGAGGAGGGTGGATGTTGGAAATTAAATGTTTGAGGAAAATATGTATTGTGAGGTGGTTTGATCAAGTAAGTAATGTAAGGGTAAGAGAGATGTGTGGAAATAAAAGGAGTGTGGATCAAAGAGCTAAAGAGGGTGTGTTGAAATGGCTTGGACATATGGAGGGAATGAGTGAGGAAAGATTGACAAAGAGGATGTAAGTGTTAGAGGTGAAGGGAACAAGAAGAGGGAGACCAAACTGGGGGTGGAAGGATGGAGTGAAAAAGATTTTGAGCAATCGGGACCTGAACATACAGGATGGTAAGAGGCGTGCATGGAATAGAATGAACTGGAACAATGTGATATACCAGGGTTGATGTGCTGTCAATGGACTGAATTAGAGCATGTGAAGTGTCTTGGGTAAACCATGGAAAGGTCTGTGGG
>JAUUDZ010427168.1:1324-13939 GCA_032361705.1 Panulirus versicolor
CCAAACCCCCATCCACACTTGCCAGAAAGAGAAAGGAGTCCTTGACATCTGTTTTGGGTTTGTGTGTTCGGATTCACAGTTCAAGTAGAGCGAGCGACTGTAGTGTGTTATAATGTCGTCCTTGTTCATAACGCAGTCCTTTCAGAATATTGCCTTCCCACCATTAACTCAACGAACCTGTTCATTAATGTTCATTAATGAACAGGTGCAGATTGCTTTCAAAATTCATCCTTATATATCTTGTGTTCAAGTCCCTGCGGACCTTCTCCGCACATTAAGGAAAGTTCATCAACTTCAGTGGTTATCTAGATTATTTTTCCTTTCGAAGATAATCACCAGAGAGCCAACAACGACTAAAGGTACAAAACAAGGAATGAACGCCTTGACCTGACCGGTTCTGATTCATAGTTTTAAAAGTTCTGCTTGATAAATGATTCCTGGTCATGATTAAAGTATTGTGTTGCCAGAAAAATGCGCATGAAACTAGACCGACACATACATACACACACACACACCAAGCTCCAGTGCTTCTCGCATTTCACCAAGCACACCCGAGCTCTCTGTGCTTGGTGTTTGTGCTACATTTGCACGGTGCTTGACTCAAGCAACAGGACATGACATCTGCGGCCTCAACTTGGCTTGTGTTAGTTGTTCTCCTGTGAGCAACTGGATTGTGGCATTTTCCACTTCAAGACGCGACCAAAGGAATTCAAAATTTCAGGGTCAATGATTCTTTCGATTTAGTTCAAAATCTCAATGCGCGTCCCATGGCAACCATGAATATAATCTCTGATTCATTCTAAAGTTTGACCTTTTTCGATCATGTTGTTAGGTACTGCGCGTTGGTATGAAGTATGCATATCCTAGTGACGGACATCCAGCCTAAGGCTAAAGTACCCCTTACATGGTTCACTGATCCCTGTGTTCGGTAAATCTCCAGCATGATTCTTAACCATAGTGTATAATACGGATTAGTTCATAATTTCTACAAGTAGCGAGGTAGCGCCGTGAAGAGAATTAAGAGCGGTGTCATATACTCACAAACATATTTGGCTGTCACGATTGATGTACCAGAATCCCCTGTTCACAACTAAGCCCCACGGACGTTTCCATGCTTTCACCTTACCTCCACATATGCCCAATTCAGTCCATTGACAACACATTGCCACCTGTATACAACATGGTTCCAATTTGTTACAACCCATGTGCACATCTCATCTTGCTGTAGGCTCATACCCCGATAATCTAAAGTCTCTTTTCATCCTTCTATATCCTTTCCGGTCTCCCCCTTCCACTACTGACATTTTTTTTAGTCCGTCTCTTTCACTCCTCTTCTCCATATATCCACATGAATCATATTCAGCTTACCACCACACCTCTCTCTCAATCTGTCATTGCTCATACCACACAAGTCCTTAAACATGTCACTTCCATCACATCTACCTTCTACCGCTCTTTCTCATTTAGGGCTTACTACAATTCGCACCCATACAGCATCGTTAGGAACACTACACCCTCAAACACACCCATTTTCCCCCGGCAAACATTGACCCTTCATTCAACATACTTCCCAGTGCATCCAAGGACCTTACACCCTTAACCATCCCATGGCTCATTTCAGCTCCAGTGGTTCCATTCGTTGCTCTGTCCACTCTCAGGTATCTAAAACACTACAGATAACGGTTTTCTGCTTTTTAAACTCAAATTCACACCAACCTCCTGATTAATATCATAGGTTTATTCACAGTAACAACCTTCTCCTTTCACACACATCCCATACTCGCATAGCAGCTTCTGTAGTTTCTCACTCGAGTCTACCACTAGAGATGTGTCATCTGCAAACAGCACCACCATCTCCATCGTAGTAAAGACACACCCCGTCTATAAAATCCTCTCGTTAACCTCCATTACCACCCCATCTATAGGCAGATAAAACAGTCATGGTGACATCAAAAGCCCGAGACGTAGACCCACCTTCAATTGAAACAACTCATCCTCCTCTATCCCTACTGTACATACATCTTACTCTTCATAAAAACTCCTCGCTGATTACAGACGCTTTCCTTTCACACCCTAAATTCGTTACACCTTCCACTGCACCTTTATCAACTTTGCCAACTGTTTAACGTCGACTTGGTAAGTCTCAATTAAACTTGTGTTATGTCACAAAACTTATGAATAAGCTCCGGGCAGGCTTATAATCACCCCCTCGCCACCGATAATTTGCCCAGGAAGCGCTGGCAACAAAGCACACGTAACGGGAGATAAATACAGTCCAGGACGAAACAGTCGGGTGGTCACACATGGTAGGGGGAGACAGAACAAAGCTCCGAAACCACATAATGTCACCTTAGCAGAACCCTAATTCCAGGTACAAATTACAGCACTCGACCAACACTGCAGGGCCCACGAGACGGATGTGGTGGCTGAAGACCTGCAATTAGTCTTTGGTAGTCGAATTCTACACATATAAGTAGGTCCATCTTGCCCCTGTAACCCCAATGAGTCTCTCTACCACTGCTTCCTGCCTTCTACATTTAATAACATGCGAGGCGGTGGAGAGAAATGTTCATAGCTCGCTAAATGTGCTTTGTGTACAAGATACCCGAATAAATGATTGAGAGCAGCGTTTTGAAGAAAAGCGGAATGCATGACGTTTGGAACTTGCCAAGTCAACAGTGGGTTGTACATATTCTAATCTAATTAGGAGCAGTATTTTGAAATAAAGCGAGACATGTTAAGTTCGCATCTAGCTAAATCAGGACGAGGTTACACTCATAATACTCTGCTTAGATTAGATTAACTGAACGATGACGTTTGGCTCAAGCTATATCAACGGTTAGTTGCAATATATCATAGTTCTGATCACATTAGATTGAAAACATATGAAAATACATATTGATGATACTAAGAATATTGTAAATACAATAAATATCGTAAAATAGTACTTAACTTTTCCCACGTACTGCTAGAGTTATTAATGCGTCATTAAAATCGATTACTGAAATCACCGCTTTAGAGAGATAATCGTAGAATCTCGTCATCTAGATCTGGATCCTATTAAGCCGTTTAATGCATCTCAGATAAACGAAGCAGCAGCAACAGACCCCAACTCTTGCTGTAAGATTTAGGGAAGGCTCTGATCACCCTGACACTCCAGACACCATTCTTCCTCAGCCAGACTCATACGAGTTTGACAACTTCGATAATTTTCACGAGAAATTTTGAAAAGTTTGATGTGACCCAACAAGAGCATGTACGTGTGTGTCGCTGTGACGTTATCTCGGTAAAATCTCGTTATCTCGTTTCTTTTGACTTCTAGGTTTGTGTCTCACGAAACAACCATATTCCTTTTCTGCATGTGGTATCCTTCAGTGAATGATTGAAGTACCTGATTATACTTTCTTCGTTTAATCTGAAACACCTGAAGTGTTGATCAGTCATGATTAAAATTTGATACGTGATTGTTAATTCTTTTTTTACTGATCATATTCGAGAAAGAGGGTGAGTACTGCAGCGAAGCAACGGTGAAGAGTTCCCCCAGATCGTGAGGCAAAGCACCTTCTTTGTGCCATTATAATTCATAATTGGTTTTCTCTCGAAGATGGGGAACGTTAACACACGGTCATATGGAATTACTGTCTGGTTTAACATTTTGGTTCTGACGAGGTATTAGAATAATTTGCTGCATCAATGTCATCTTGAGGTCATTTCAAAAGAATTTCTTAAGAAAATCCTAACCACAGACCAACCAGAACCCTATGAAATGCTATTCTAGTTTTCTTTCTCCGTCCATTTTCCCCAGATGTTCCATCATAGCTTTGCTTGTTCAAATCTAATTACAGAAGTATTACTTTTAAGTTGTGTGTGTGTGTGTGTGTGTGTTTGCACGCGCGCGCGCGCAGAAATTTACAACAAAAGCGCGACTTCTTAAATGCAGAAATACCACTAAGAGAAGGGAACATGGGAATCCTGAGCGCTTTCTTACATTACCACATCTTCAGAGAACTAGTTACAAAATAGATACGAGAGATTATGCATACAGAGCAGGTGGGAACCTAGAATGGGGTCATGTAGCCATGTAATTAGTGAATGGCGAGGTTGGTACGAGGTTCTGCGTGACCCACCCTCTAACTGACCATGACCTGACATTTCCCGAATGACCTCACTTAGGTAAAAACGGAAAGGTTAACTTGCAGAGTACAACAGACTCAAAAACAGTTCATAAAACTTTTACCGCTTTCTTTTACAATAAATGGATCTAGTTTGTTCTCTAAAGATGTGCTAATACACGAAAGCGCTCAGAATTCTTGTGTTTTCTCCTTTCCTCGACGGTTTCTATGATTAATATATATATATATATATATATATGATAATGAATGTGCCATAGTGCTAACAGTCTTCAGAAGAGGAAGCTAGAAATACAAATACGTCGCCGCACCAAATTGACAATTCATTCAGCCGATAAAATTCACAACGGGACTCTCTGCTTCCCTAAGGACCGGGTAATTCGTGGCCCCCATGCCGTCTCGGGTTTCCTAACCTTCCATTAGCTGGGCGTGCGTGACTCAAGAGGGCGGACACGGTGACCCGGCGTTGATGCTCGGCTGGGTTGGCACTGCTCACCCTCCGCAGCACCACCACCTCGACCAAGTCTCTTCCTCATGTCATTAGCCATTCTAAACATCCGTACAAGATACAGGAACGATATTCAATCTTGTGGGTGGTAGCGGGAGGACGCGCACTCTCGTCCCCCAGCCTTGAAATCCGAGACCCATTTCCCGTCGTCTGTCGCGTCCTCCAGGATCTAACCTTAACACCGTCGCATCCTGGACCTGTCGGCCGCCCTTGTGCCCTGATAATCTGCCCCGCCATTGTGAGACACTCGACACCCCTCATCTCCCTCGCTGCCTGTAGCCTTGCCCTGAAGTTCAATCTACTTCCCGAAGGGACCGAGTAAAATATGTGCGGCGCCTTGACTTATTATGTCAATAATGTGCCCATAAAAGAAGACATCACGTGCAATCATGAGCATGATTTTGGAACCGTAAATCCTTCCCACTCTAAGAAAAAATCCCCTCAAGTATCTTACGAGGTCGGGTTGCACGACCCCTGTGCCATGCAAATCTGCGTGTCACTCATTTTTTCTTTTATGATCTACGACTTTTGCAACTTTATGACTTATGTAAAAATGTAAATTATACCTAGCAGGGATTGTGTAGTGTCATGTTGTGTTGCCTTGTCCTTGTTTGCTTATTACGTCTTCCATACGACTGCCTTAAAGGCTTGAGTCTAAGAAAAAAAACTGATTTTGGAGACAAAAATAAACCAATTTTGACCATCATGATCGAAAAACGAACTTTTTCTTTCTTTCCTGGTTGGGTTAACTTTATAAAGATTGGCGTTCTAGAAAATTTCGTCTACTCTAGTCAAAGCCACGAGAGAAAAGTCACCTTCTGTAAGGATGTATCATCACTCCAAAGGAGTTCATTAACCTTCTACTGGATGTTGCGTCACAACCGTACAAGAACAGGAACTTGATGAAAAGATGTCGTGAGGTTATACAATGAAATCAGTTTATACTTTTTCTCTGGAATATATAGCATTCAAGTGTGCTTCTTAAGATCTAATGGTTTGGCGATTATCGTGTATTTTGTACAACTAAAAAAAGTAGATATATTGCAACAGATACGAGTCTATACCAAACATACACGAGTCTATGCCAAACAGCAATGTTGATTTTAAAAATTCACGGCAAACCGGTTCTGAAAATTGCTGGAAAAGGAAATTACTTACGGCCAGGTGTCCAGGTCAAAATGATGACCAGAGGTTACTACGAAGTTGCACAACTTCATCTGGTTTTAGGTGATGAACTTCCCCTTTTGATATAATGAAGACTGTTCCATACTAAAGCCTTTCGCTGATGCAAATGTTCTCTAGGAGAATTCTCTGAACGTGATCGTGTAATGAGAGACCATGTGATGACATCCAACGCATTAAAGTTCGTGTAAACTGCGTGCGCAGTTTGATTTACTAGCCATCATCTGCTGTAATGGCAATAATCTAGAACTCCTAACATGCACGTCAAACTCGCATAAAACATGTCTGTAGTGGAGGAAAATTAGCGGACGAGCACAAATACAGTACATAAGACCTCCACTTCCATCATCTTCAACTATTATAACCATTCAATTTCTCGACTTTAAAATTAATTTTCTTTTCCTGGTAGCTCACGCGTGGAACAAACGGTTTAAAGTCATACGACAGAATCGACTGAGTGTTGGTACTGAAGGAGTGACTTATGCATTCAACGTGCTGGACTGACATAACGGGTACTGAAGTTACTTCTCGTGGAATATGTTATCACTATAGTGGTATATATATATTGTCATGTTGATCAATGAAGACAATGAACGAGATATCTGATGCCAGAGATGTGACACTCAATGGGAAATTCTCAGGAGGAGGAGGATACTGTCTCGTCTATACTCTGAAAGTCGCCAACCCTACAACACTACAAACATCACTCCGACGTATCTCGAGACTAGTCATGCCTATGATGCACCTACCATAATGAAGACATCGCACACTTACCGTTCGGTTGTCACGCAGTGTTCCCTCATAGACACACAATCATCATCTCACTTTACGACCTCCGGCCCCATCTAAGGGACGTGTCCGACTTCCTAGGCGCTGTGGGAGCTCTTGAATACAGAAGTGACTCCTGGGGAATAAGTAATATAATGAGTAAGAGGAACAAAAGTGAATTACACGAGGTACAAGATTGTTGTGTGTACTTTAGTTGTATGGGAGAGTAGCGACAGAGGGTGGTGGTGTGCACAGAACATCAGACAGATGTAAAATGCACCGTCCGGAATGTCTGGGGATGTGCGAATCAGGTGTTTACTTTGGAGAATTGGTGTGAGAAACAGGGTAACAAAAGGATCTATTTGTAGCACTAGCATTAATGGGACTAGAGAAAACATATGATGAATTGATAGAGATGCTTTGTAGGAGGTGTTAAAAAATTATATGGTTTAGGAGGACAGGTACCAGAAGTATCGAGTTGTTGTTGAGTAAGGCGTGCGTGCGAGTAGAAAGAAAGGATGGTTTGTGTTGCACGAAGAAGGTGATTCTGCTGTCATGGGATATCATGGGAAACATGGTTATCTTGCCTGTTCATGGACGAGGTGGTGAGGTGAATGCAAGGCTCTTAGGAAGAGAAGTAGGTCTACAGTCTGTTAGGGGGATGCTGGTGGAGGCGGGGAGGGTCTGTAAACCGAGTCTGTTGCTGTTCATTGATGACACATTGGTAGTAGATTCAAGCACAGTTCAGAAACTGATTTCTGAATTAAAGTTGTGGCGGAAGCAGGAGACCAATATAAACGTTCTAGAGTGTGTTACGAATGCTAAAATATTTGTTTTTGAGAATTTTGCTTCATTTCTATTCCATAAAACCCTTAATAATCACTCCTTCAGCAATTCCTGTTCCCACTGTCCAGCCCTTAAACAACAAAACAGAACAGAGCTCAGGCGACTCATTTCCTTCCATATACCTCATAAAAGAAAGGATCGAACATTGTCATGAGACTTTTAGTTATACACAACACCTTGATCATCTCCGTATAATCCTTATTGCCTCTAATTGTCGCAAAGCAGCTAATCTGTCAACAGATACAGTGTTGAACTTTTGTCTAGGGAGCAACGAAGAGTTATTGCTGACGTTTCCTTTCTTCCTATCACTCCTCTTCCTTCTCGTATTGTGCACAATGAACCAGGTTGCCTGTGTATCGTCGTTTCCCAAGTGAGCGGCCAACCGCCTCAAATCTCTTAGGAACCTGTCAGCAATGCCGACAAAGCAGAAGCCTCTTTGGCTTCTTCAGCAGGAGGAGAAGGATAGACAGGAAATGAGGTCTGTCTAAACTGATGGCTCTGATTGTGGGGGAGGAGGAGGGGACATGCGGGTCACAATCACGCTCGAGTAACAACTATGATGCATCAGGTGAGGGTAATTACCTGTGTGTGCAGTACGGGAACGGTGTTTTACTCTCGAGGTGCCTCACCGCTCGATGTGTGTGTGTGTGTGTAGGCATGTTGAAAGCTGTGTCAGCCTCGGTAGCGTCACTGAACTGAATGAGGCCGCCAAGCCCAAGACGCATTGCTCGAGGTGACAAGTATAGAGCTCATTATGATCATGGAAGGACACTAGAGCGGACGAGGAAGAGTTCTATAAGAACCGTGACTGATGGGGCAGGTGTCCGCCTCAGGATAGGTAATAGGGTAATCATGTACTGGTTTCGGGGGAAGACTTAGTGCGGTAGACGAAGGCACCGGATCTCCAAGAAGGTCAAGGGCTGTCCCTGCAGATAGCCAGTTTGTCTGAATGTCTTGACGTCAGTCCAGCAGAACAGGTTACTGGGAGAGTAAGTGTCTTTACAAACCGTCAACGTAATTCAGGATTAGATTGTCTTTTTAAACGATATCTGCATAAGTGGTTCGGGAACATATAGAAGAGTCCGAACCTCGGCATCGAGATGTTTTTGTTTGACGTCTCAATAACGAGCAAGGTAAGGGATACATATATTCTCAGTTATGGCGCACCTAGCAGTCGATAGCAGAAGCAACGAAAATGATGTATACTGACAGTGTGGTTTATATAGCAGCAGAGAGCCGTCGTACAGGTACACTTTGTTGTAGTTAGATATACGAGTCTTCTCGCAAGTTTTAACCGAGTAGGCGATAATGTCGATTGTAAAAAGGGATTTTATTTTTGGCCATCGCTGTTGCTATGTATGCTGTTAGCTTAACTTATACACTGTCCAGTGGCTGCTCACAGAGATCCTACAACATGCACGTTAAGCATACCCTATATTTTACGTATTTATTGGTTATCAAGTTCATCGAAGATCTTAAAATAACAGAAAAATGGTAATCTGAGTCAGGTCTTCTGACAATCATGTACCCCCAACTGCTCCGTCAGTCTCCAGGTGACAAACATATACTACACTTAGAAAATACTGGGATGCTTTTCGACTTGCAAGAGAGGAAACGTCTAAATACGCTTTTTCTGGTACAATAAAAGTTTCAACTTTATTAGCGTCACTTCTCAATAACAATTAGTGTTTTGATGATATACCTTTATTGATAATGCAAATATTTTATTACCCAGGAAATCATTTAGCATAAACTAATACATAGTCAAAAACACTATTCCTCATACAATATTCATGATAATGATAAAGCAAGCAATCCGTAAATCACTCGCATGAAACATACGAGAAAATGATCTATCAATTTTCCTCCGTGGGACGTAGAGATGTATTGCATCTAATGACCATCTTTCGCATTATTTTAAGACCGTCTCCTTTGAACCATCATTCATGAATCAGCTCAAAAAATTTCCTATCATACTTAAGTCACATCCTAACCATATCTCTCTTCCTCTGTCATCACATGCCCCTCTTCCATCAAATGTTGCGCTCTTGCATCACAAACTCCCCTCTCCCACAGTAAGCTTTCATCTCACATTACACGTACCTTTCATCACATACACCCCTCTCAAGTCACCTTTTCCTCTCACAGCACATACCCTCTACCGCATCACATCACCGCCTCTCACCCCATGCTTCCGTCTCGAATTACGAACTTCCGCGTCATATCATATGCCGTCTATTTTTACTGTCACCCTTATGTAATGCCCTCTTGTCATCACATAAGCCACTCTCATGGAACATTTCCCCTTCTATAATCACTGATCCCTTGTGTTACACGCTTCCCTCTAGTTCCACATACTCCCCTTAGTATCACATAATTCCCTGTAGCAAACTATGCCTCTCTTTAGCTTCTAGAATCGCATACTCTCCTTCCAGTATCACATGCTCCCCTCTAGCATCACATGTTCCCTTCTAGCAACTTATGCTCCCACTATTGTCAGAACCCATGGTGTCCTAAAACCTACCAATCACTGCCATCTCATACATCCTTCCCAGTTCTGATGCCAATTCCACACACACACACACACTCGTCGCAGACTATCCTCTATGTTCTACTGTGTTCTACTTTCTTAATCGACCCATCCTGCTCTGCTGCCAATCCCACACTCCCTTACCAAAGAACCCTCTATATTCTATTGACAGTCCCACACGCCCACCTTAAACAACACGCCCTGTTCTTTATCCAGGTCCACGATCCGTTCTCAAAAACCTGCTGTTCTACTACCAGTCTCACGAACAAACAACCCCCCCCCCCCTTTCCGCTGGTTCTACTACTCCAAATTCCCCATTCCCTTCTTAAATAACTCCCTTCTCCTCGATCTATTGCAGCAACCGCCTCATATCATATACCCACCTCGGGCAAAAACCCTCGTATTTTGCCTATGAACTGCATGAGATCGTGGCGACTCGGTCATCAACCGTAATCAACCATCTGTACTTTCTAATTCCATCCTCCCAACACAAATATGAACATGGCCTTACATAGTCACCAGAGGAGTGTATGTGTGTGTGTGGACTTGACTATGCTTTATGCAATCTGTGTTTGATGCTTCCAGGGTTATTGAGTCGGGTCAGCCAACCCGAAATTCGGTATAATGACGCTAAGATTTGAAGGAAGCTATCTGGCGCTCATCAGCACACGTCCCTTTGATGTCATTCATATTGTAGTACATTTGTATATGCAATTTCAAGGTTGAATAATAAGATTCTATTGTCATTATACTCGATCATCCCGTCTTCCATTACGAATTCAGACATTTAAAGACAAAATGCTTGAAGCGAACCAGTGGGAAGAGAAATGGTTGCATTGACACCGACTTGGTTCGTAAATGACGTTATCTCGGTTTTGGCCAACTTCATTAGTTCTCTGCCCCCTCCTATTCCCTCACTGATGGATCATCTTATTCTATAAAGAATTTGGATATTGAAGACGAGAGGTGATAAATGGAGGGAGGAAAGAAGGGGAGTTAAGTAGATCGAAGAGTTTTAGGACTGATAATATACTGGCAAGTTTCCATATGTTTGGGATTTTGTTGTGTAACCTGACGTTGGTCAAAATCTACCAACTTCATATATACGTTTACAGTGAGAAGCATCATTAGCACTTTTGCTCTCCCGATGTGGAACCACAAACCTTTTATGTACCACATTGATCGTCGACGCTAACAACACTATTACCTCGGCCACTGCCATTGTGGGAGGGACTCTAAGGTTTGTCCGACATTTTCTCTAAGAGCCCACTCGGTGATGCACACGTGCCTGCATATGCTCACTTCAACATCAGCAGCGAGATTTTTCAATGCCATTCAGATAAGCACTCACGCACGAATCTCCGCACACGTGCACAGAGGGGGAGTACTTCCCTAATGCACCAGTGCTCTCGTGTTCATTATATCCAAACGTAAGAGCTCTTGGCTGGTTGGTCTACCCAAGATGAGTGTCTGATCTCGTCTAGTAACGCACGTCTCCAAGAATGATAGACAAAGAAAATGTACGTCCCCCCTCCCTTTTTCTCATCCATCAAACATATATCCGGACAGCTCATCTGCAAGGAGGAACTTAAGTTGATAGACTTCATGGCTATAAACAGCATAATGATCATGAACCCAGACGCCGTATCAAACAAGTCTAATGTACATAGCAGGACAATCAATCAACTTCGCGTCTGGATGTGTTGTTTAGCTGTACTGAAATCGCACAAATTCTATTTCTTGGTAATTCACAGCATACAGTTGGTTGGCGCAGACAGACAGACACATCAGAGTTGCGTAGCTAGACAACATACTGTTGAGCTGACAAGCATGACAACAGCCGAGCTGTATAGCTTGACATCAGCTATAGCTTAATACAATATCAGATGAGCTGTACAGCATGATACAACGTTGTATAGCTCGGCACAACAGATCGATGAGTTTAATAATAGCTTGAAACAGACAGCAGAGTCGAGTAGCTTAACAATACAGTTTAATCTACTTGCAAAATATTGCACTCGGAAATTTAAGATCAAGAAATTTACAGTCGGACATTATAGATCACATGGACAGAGCTGTGAGGCAGTAGTGGTAAAACAGTCCTGTAGAAACTAGGATCTATTACACTGAAGAGCAAATTAACGGGGTCTCTTAAAATAAATAATTTCCATTATCTACCTTTGTAGTGAGACATCAATGTTCACCAGACTCTCCAAAAGATAGCTTACGACCCTGCAGCCCAGCTTCTTGGATGATATGTCCCTCAACTGCTTCTTATCATACTATCAGATTCAACTATGTGGACCACGGGGGTGATTGTCAACAGAACATCCCTATGTAGACCAGAACACCGCCGAACGAAGAGGGACACAAACATGCCAGTCAGTAACCCACGGAGTGAAGGGAGGCGTGGTAAGCAGTTGCCTGTTCATCAACTTCCTGTTGTCATAAAAGGAAAAAAAAACTTTGTGCTGTACCATGGTAACAACCTTACAATGAATCGTAAAAGTAATTCCCACTTGTACCATACTGTCTATAAGCCGTGTATAAATATACTAAATGAAGCATGTATATGCAAAATATGTTCATGCCCATCAAAAAATTTTACAACGCGGCTCATCTTCAGTTACACCCTTCCAGTCATTAACGAC
>JAUUDZ010427179.1:0-13937 GCA_032361705.1 Panulirus versicolor
ATACATATATACACATGTACATATTCATACTTGCCTTCGTCCATTCCTGGCGCTAACCCATCCCATAGGAAACAGCATCACTGACCCTCTGCTTCAGCAAGGTTGCGCCAGAAAAACATACAAAAAGGCCACATTCGTTCACTGTCTCTAACTGTCATGTGTAATGCACAGAAACCACGTCTCCCTTTCCACATATCCATACATTGGTAGGTCAAGTAAGGAGCCTGGCTTCTTAAGTTTTGTTTATATACCTGTTCATATTGTTCTTGTATCATTCCCCTGAAGAGATTATGAAAAACAAAGAAAAAATCGGGAAGATGTTCTTTAATTTTAACTGTGAGCCGTAAAGATTACTAAAGTAATATGGAATATGGAATCTTTGTATAGAAGCCCAACACTGCTGAGGTAAGCTTACCACAAATCCAAAGGTAAAAGTCTAGGACATAACTTCATACTTAAAATTATAAAAGTTTCCACAACAATGCAAGACTGAACCAAGAAATGCATATTTCCAAAGTTTGCTTCTAATATGACAACGACTACCATAGCGATGCCAAAGGTCTTTCTGCCATCCATTTTACCCATCTACTCCTTACATTAAAAATTACAGCCTATATTATTAAGAATTGTTTATTTTCTTACTTTCTCTAAATATATTAATTTTATAAGCCTTGTACATAAACATTTTCAATGTTTTTTTTTTTTTAAATTGGAAATAAAAAGTCCAGGGGAGGTGTCTGGAAGTAATTCCCTTTTACTAAGGAGACCGACCCTACTGCCTTAACTATTCATTTCTAAGAATGCAGCCCTCATTTATTGCAAGGTAAGACAACAGAGTAACAGTGCACAAGTCATGTAAGCAAATCGGAGGCAACTTTAGAGTAATATGGGGTAGAAAAATGCACCTCAATTGTTTTATCAAAAACTATGGGAAAATGTTGTATGCATGTAAGACATGGGATACAGATGAGGATGTGTGAAGGATGGTTGATGTGTTGGAATTAAATATCTGAGCACAATATGTCATGTGAGGAGGGTTGATCAAGTAAGAGAGATGTGGTAATAAGAAGAGTCTGGTTGTAAGAACTGAAGAGGGTGTATTGAAATGGTCTGGACATTTGGAGAGAATAAGCAAGAGACTGACAAAGATGACAAAGAAGATATGAGTTAGAAGTGGAAGAAACAAGGAGAAGGGAGAGACAAAATTAGAGACAGAAGGATGGAGTGTAAAAGATTTGAAAGGCTGGGGCCTGACCATGCAGGATGGTGAAAGGTGTGGATGGGGTAGAGTGAACTGGAACTATGAGGTATACAGGGAGTGATGAGCTGTCACTGGACTGAACCAGGGTATATGAAGCAGCCAGGGAAAACCATGGAGAGGTATTTGGTGTTTGGATAGAGGGCTGTGGTTTTGGTGCATCACACATGAGAGAGAGTGGATGTGAGCAAATCAAGGCCTTTTTCGTCCAATCCTGGCCATACCTAACTAATGCTGGAAACAGCCAACAAGTATGACAGAAAAAAAAAAAACAGCTCACCAACCTAATCTTGCTTAATGTAGCATTTCAAGGGGATAGATATACAATGTTATGAGGGGAATGTCTGTAGTATCAACTAGATGGTTTACCTTCATTTATGGGTGATTACAGGGAAGATCATATGCCACAATGAGAAAGTATTCTATCTATCTGTCTATCTATCTATCTATCTATATCAATGATGTTCGTATCCTTTAGAAACTCTCAAAAGGCAGGGCTAATGAATGGTGTTCACCGCAGAACAATTTAGAATTATAAAGAATGAGTTGTGTAAGTTAAGTGTTGTCAACTGTTATATGTGACAAGGAGAGACTGTGTCTGTTGACAGAATGCCTGCAGTCCAGTAAGGCAGAGAGAAAAGAAAGAAAAGAAGCTACTTTGGTCAGAGGAGTGCATCTTGACAACTTCTGAAGTGCTGACTCCCTATGCAGCCATCACTAACCACCCCAATACCCAGGCAGGTAGTATACTTCCCTACTTGGTGGCTGCCTACCAACTACTACCGACAAGTATTCTTCAATCTTTAAAAAAAAAAAAATTTCACTGTTTACAAAAGATGGCAATTTTCACAAGTAACAGATCTTTTTCGAGGAATAAGGCTCAAAATACCTCAAAATGAATTCCCCATATTGGACAACACAAAGAGAATCAGTACTTAAATGTATAGGTGAAGTACACGTGTGGGATGGGGAAGGAGATCTGAAAATATGAGAAAGAGTAGTGAGTAGTGATTTATGGAAGTTAAATCACCGATGAAATGAAAAAGGGAGTTGCATGCATGGTATCTGTAGGGAGAGAGAGCAAGTGACTGTGAGGAGTACAACAAAATGCAGGAGGTGAAAAGAAAGGTATGAGAGCTGAAAAAGAGAGCAAATGAAAGATAGGGTGAGAGAGTATTGATGAACTTCAGAGAGAACAAAATTTTTGGAAACTATAAATAGGGAGAACAAGAAAACCAATAGGAGCCATGAGAAAGGTGAGTGGATGGGGAAGTGGTAACAGTGAAAAAAGGGGTGAAGAAGAGATGGAGTAAGTGTTCTGATGGAAAGCTGAATATGTCAGATAACAAGAAGGCAGAAAGGTGGCATCCAGAGTGAAAGTCATGGCAAATGGTATAGTGAAAAGAAAGGAAGTAGTGAAAGCCTCACACAAGATAAAGTGTGTGGCAAAGCTGATGAAACGGATGGGGCTGCAGCAGAGTTTCTCGAGAAAGTGGGTGACTGTGTTGTTGATTGGTTCGTCAGAATGCATATATTGTGCCTTTTCATAATGGGAAGGGGTATGAAAATAAATGTTTAAATTAAAAAGGGCTAAGTATGTTGAGCACATGCAGTAAGTGAATGAAAGATTGGCAATGACCAATTTTCCTCCATTTCCTTATAAACAAAATTATTTGCTCATCTACCTGAGAAAGTAGTTCTTCTCCTTGTAAGTCTCTATTCTTCAGGTTGCCCATCCAGAAAGCATTAGAACACTTGTTGAGAGCCAGCATAGCCTTGACTCGATATACTAACATTTCTAATGACTTTCTGATCAATGGTACGTGGCGGGTCAAACTTGTGTCTTGATTGGCCTAACATTAAGAAAAAAAAGAATAGTTAATATATATGTACCTGTATTTCAATATGAATTATAAATGTTTCATCCAACTATGCAGCCATACATAAGAGAATTTTTTACCTCCTTTCCTATGTATCTTTAAGCCATAACCTGTGTTTCAAAAGATGCACAGACTAATAACAAAATCATAAGAAAAAGATCAAAGGTAAAATAAAAAATATAACAAACAAATTGACTCGACAAAACTACAAGAAAACTAAAACTATTCTTGCCCTTAATGTTAAGTATAACAAACTGCATTAGCACTTTAACATTAACATTCGCTCAGTGCACTATGCTAATTCATCAGTGACACTTTCATATTTACTTCTTTTACTACTTTCATCCACTATCCCTCTCCACTGTAAACTCACTACTCATAACATGACAGCATTTACTTACAGACCCTTAAATCTATGTGCCACACCACTAAATCTATTTTATGAATGTCCTACCACTCATGCCCCATCCCTAAGTATACACACATAATCATACACCAAAGGTCATAAAGTTTAGCATGGATGGTAGTGAGAAAGCTGAAGGTGAAAGAAGCCTTATGCAAAAGATAGCTGGGGGTGCACTGACAGCTCTGGAGAGTGGAAAGAATTTAAAACGTGTGTGTAAGAAACCTACAAAAAGGAGTGCTTTTTGCAATGTTGACATATGGTAGTAAAACCTAAAAGTATATATGTATGGACTGATTAAAAATAAGATCAGAAGAATTGGACAATCTGCAAAGTAGAGATGGAATTACAGAGACGGAATGAAAAATGGAGGTGTGGGATAGTTATGTCATGTGAAGAGGTCATTGAAAAGATGGTTGGACAGAATTCTTGGGACAGGACTGTCATGTTGATTGTACAAAGGATAGCATGGTTGTGTAGAATGTAGTGAAGGGGATGGGCAGGACATGAAGACATACAGCAGTATAATAGAAAGTACAAGAAGAGGAGGACCATGGGATAGATGGGAAGATGCAGTGAGAAAACTAATGAAGGTAAGAAGGGATACCTCATGTTAGAGTTATGACTGGGAATCCAATGCAATGAAAGCATCTTGTGTATGGAGGTGGTATGCATGCAGATATTGATCTTAACTGATAAATCACCATAGTGTGTAAAGAGGGAAAGAAAGACCACTTGTATGTTTGGAAGTCTTTGTTTCAATAACACACTCAGCACAGGTTGAGGATGTATGTGAGTGATGTTGAGAAGGCTAAGGGTGCCTGATCAACCCCATTAAACTGTAAATGTAATTATGATAATAGACAGATGGATAGATAAATAGCGAGACAGACAAATACAGCAAGACAGAAAGGTAAGTAAATCTTCCTCCACTCTCCACCCATCACTCACATATCTTCATTTTTCATTGTACCTGTTAATTCCTAAAATACTGCATAATGTATATCATTTATTTTCAATGGAATATTTCCCAACTCCCATTTGTTTTAGAAACATTGCATTTCACACCTTTTGCATTGCTGGAACATGTAGTCCCTCAAGCAGTTGCATATTCCACATATGATGTTTTCACATTTGTTACAGCTCTGATGGCACCTCTAACTCTTCTTCCTTGAATTAACTTGACCAAATCATCTGAATTTTCCACTGCCATCCTAAATTAACACTTCCCAAATATTTCTGTTAATTTTCAATCGCTGAATCTCCATTTTTCAAAATGACATTAAAACAGAATGCCTGTTTCTTTCACACCAAAACTTTGTTTTTCCTTACAGTTACTTTGACATCTTTCTCATGTAAACTTTACCTACAGTTTATAATACCAAAACACCATTACTTGTAAAAAAACATCATGTACCCTCACACATGAACAGCTACCCCAAGAAAACTTAACAGTTTATTCAGCAGTCTCCAACAATAATTATAATACGTGTCACAATTACTCAAAGTCCACAACAATTCATTTAATCATAATCTTTGACACCCACCTTCCAATCAAAACATTTAAAAGCTTGCTCATGAAACACTCTGATAGACACTCAGTTCTCTTATCTTACTCATAATGTTAATCTCTCTAACTCTATGCTTTACTGTGTTATGATGATTTATTCTCTAATTCTTAACTCACTTTTAATTCTATTCATCTTCATACAGCAAAAAAAAAATTTTTTTTTATTCAATTGGCTTAATGTTCTTTTCTCCTCATATCCTGTTACTTCATATCTTATTACTTCCTCTACAACTCTCCTTTTTCAAGCACATTACTGCTTTTCTTACTTCTTCCTTTGTCTTTGCTTATACTAACCATCTGCAAAATACAGATGGCAAAGAATGGCAAATATCATGAAAAATATTTTCCCGCTCATGATATTGGATGTGAAAGAGCAGATTTTCTAACCTGTACTGGATGACACCATTCATTTACCTAAAGATCAGATGATGCTTATATACATTATGTTATTGATAACAAGGTGTGCTTACTTTCAACGCGTAAGTTTAGCAAGAATAATTACCACAGTGAACTTCAAATGATACATAAGGAAGCAGTGACTCGAGCAATGTTATGTATTTTTCTAATACATAAATCTATGGAATGTAGTAATCTATTCTTAAAATTATGTGTGTTAGTTATTTAGTCCATCAATATCTATTACCTCCCATTAAATGCATAATGCAATTCTTCAGAAGCTATGTATTATTTTGGCTCATCATCAAAGAATTCATCTTCCACAGCTTTTCTTTCTTACCTTTGAATGTGTACAAACATGCTGCAAAAATCTTGTTGAAGCTTGAAGGCTCTTCAAAAGAGTAACCACCTCTTGATTGTGCTTACGGAGGCATGAATCCATTAGAGGCATTGCACTACGAAGAAACAAGTCCAGGAAGGAGCGGGCATACTGCAATAAGGTCATTAAGAACTGATGAAAAATACATAATCCAGTAAGACATAAAAAATGTTTTGATTTTTTTTTTTTAAATGTTTTTGTTTTTCTGAGACTTAACAAGGGCAAGTTGAAGGTATTTTGCTTTGATGTTTTGGTAAGGCATCATGTTGCTCTAAAATAATATTGCAAGTTTTTTATATGAATGTGAAGAGTGATGTGCTGTCAATGGATTGAATCAGGGCATGTGAAGCCATTATGGTAAAAACTGGAGTGCTCTGTGGAGCTTCGCTTTCAGTGTTAGGCTCTGGTATTGGTATATTACCCATAGCTGAAAAGTATGTGTGCAAATGAAGCCATTGTTCCCTTGCTTCCAACTCTTATCTGGTCAAGGAATGGCAATTAAGTATAAGAAAGTAGAAGAATCATACCAAAGCTGGAATGGCAATTAAGTATAAGAAAGTAGAAGAATCATACCAAAGCTATCTATCCACAAATGTACAATCTGTCTTTGTAACACATAACACTTGATGACACTTAACACAGAACTCACTCTTCGTAACTAGATTTTTCTGGTAAGTGCTTTGTGCAAGCCCTTCCTTTTAGCAGAGTGGTAGTAGTAATAGGGAAAAGTAGTTTGAAGAAACATTATGTGGGAGCATTAGGTAGAACCATTAAGTAGGAACATTACGTGGAAGCAGTAAGTAGAAGTAGTAGGTTGAAATATCAGGAAGGAACATAAGGTAAAAGTAACAGGCAGAACATATGGGAGGAGCGTCTGAGTAACACCTTGCTAGAAATGCCCTCTGCCAGTGGCCTGCTAAGGGTGAGGCACAAAAAAATAAAAAAATAGCACTGTAGCTCATCAATTATGGGAACTTTTGCCATGGCCATCCCACGGACGGAGTTCCTGTAGGGAACAGGGGTCAGAGATATCGAGGGATAGACAAATAGATAACTACTGAAAAAATTGCCATAAATAAATAACACACATTGGTCCTTGAGTAAGGTTAACTACAAGGTCTCAAAGCATTTGTATGGAAAGGATGTAACTGTCTAAATGGATGCCTCACAAGCCTGAGCATGGAATGCTTTATGGTAACAACAGCAATAGTTGCCTACAAACACCACCAACAGTAAAAACTTAATCCACAGTAAGGGAGGTGTTGACTCAAGAGATGCAACTCAGGCTTGTGGAGTGATGTATACTGAAGATGTAAGGTGTTCTATCTATTGTAGTCCTATTCATTCCCATTAATGCAGCATGAATCAGGTGCATACAGGCATGCATCCTTTCTAAAAGTCACTTAAGCTGAACTGCTTCCCTAATCATTCCACTGGAAGTTAGCAAAGAGAAGGAATGCCCCATTCCCTAGAAAGCACATGTTATGTTGAGAGGCAACCTAAAAGTTGCAATATTTATTGTACACTCCATCTATGGTGAAGGCAAAACTAGAAAGATGACAGATAATCACTAAAACAAGAAGCTGTAGTGAACTCTAATGTACAAAAAGAATATTTCAATTTACATTGGAAGAATCATGTTCATGCAGGGATACATCTCATGAAAGTTATATTTGCAAGACTGGCTTCCCTAATCTTTATAATACAAGTTGTCAAGGGGGAAAGGATGCTCTCCTGGAGCAGATCTGCTTCCCTGAGGAGGCACTTGTGGTAAGCTAAAAAAAGAATGATGATGGGTAATCACTAACTCTTAAGTTACCTTGACTTATGATGTGGACTTCAAAGTTTGTTTCATCATCTACTTATAATACATACATGATCTTAGTATAAATCCCAAGATTATATTTCAACATATAAAGGAAATAATGTTTCACCCTCAGATCTTACATGCTATGATGCTGTTGTGATCCTTCAATCTGCTCACCTGTAATCACAGATTGCATGGGTAACTCTATTCAAATAAATTACTTGATGCCCAACCACTCTTTAATTTACTTGTTATTACCAAGATATATCCAAATACATGCTTTGGAGGGAATGGTTCACTTATGTCAGCCTATTTTTTTCATTATTTTTTCTTCATTCACTCCTTAACCTATGAGTAAGTTTTGAAATGAGTCTTGTTCCAAGAAAATTCCATTATTAACCCTTGAATGGCAGATGACAACATATGATGTGCTCTTAAAGAACAAAAATCAATAATAATTGATGACAACATATGATGTGCTCTGGAAGAACAAAAATCAATAGCAACTGATGTTTCAAGTTCATCCCAGCTTTGTTTAACTATCCAGCTGACTTACTACACCAATAATAGCCTATACAAATCTCTTCCATCACTAAGAAAGCATGGAAAATAGGTTCTGCTTTCCTCAGTGCCCTTACAACTACCAATATAAGTGCATGGCCATCCACTTGAAGGTAATGCATACATAATGACACAACTGAAAATACTTACTGTTGTATGAACTACATTATTATGACAAACATTGTGATATGTTTCAGTTGGTGAAGATACTGAAGAAAAATAACATACGAGAAGAAATAAGCAGCTTAGAGAGTGATTCTAAAATGACTATGTAAGGAGGGAGGCCTGCAAAGTTCACACCATACATCCAAAATCCTCCCCATGCATGTACTGTGAAAGGTGCAGTATTTCTATATACACTTATGTTATTCACCACCAATGCTGTGCCTTTCTATGAAACAAAAATTTGTATGAAATGATAGGAGCATATTTAGTATTAATGAATGAATAAATCCTTCAATATCCTCTCCCTTGCCTACCAATCTCCCTCACACAAAATGTTAGTGTGAAAGGTGCAATATTTCTGAATATTTTCTTTTCATGCGTGTTCAATGTCTCTTGCGTTAGCAAGACAGTGCCATGATCAGACACAGAACAGCCTCATTTACACATATACACTCTCTAGCTGTTATGTATAATGCACCAAAATTAAAGCCAACTATCCAAATCCAACTCCACAGACCTTTCCATGGTTTCTCCTGTGCACCTCATACACCCTGACACTTCATATGCCTTGGTTCAGCCTAGTTATAGCATGTTCTCTATACCACATTTCTCCAAGTCACTCTAATCCATGCATGCATCATAATCTACAAATTTAGGCCTTAATAACTCTGGGCAACTTTCACTCTTTCTTTCCATCTTGTCCTTGGTTTTCCCCTCCTCCTTATTCCCAACATTTCCAACACATATACCTTCTTTGTCAGTCTCTTCATACTCATCCTCTGCACATATTTAAACCATTTCAACACCCTTTTCTGCTTTCTCAACCATACTTTTTTTTTTTTTTACACCAGACCTTCCCCTTTCCATTATTTCTTGCCCAAAAAACCCTCCTCACACCACACATTGTCCTCAAGAATTTAATCATCTACACATCCACCCTCTTCCCTACTTTCATTTAAGGTTCCCACCATATATTCAAACAACAACACTGTGACAACTACCATTCAGCACATCCATTTTTGCCCTCAAAGACAGTGACACCTCCCTTTACATAATCTTCAAAGCACTTACTGGACAAGGCAGAAAGAATTCTACCTTCATATTTCCTGTGTGTCAGGTGCTTAAGTGGGATGGGAGTGGGGGACTGGAAAAAGTTAGAAAAGACTTCAAATAGCGTTTATCTTATTCACCAACAATGCTGTGTCTGCGTATAAAGAGAGTTCATTGGGAAAACAAGCTTGCTTGAAAGAAAGAAACATGCATCCTTAGATATCTCACATACGCATACAAACAACCATAAAATGAGTTCTATACCCTTAAAAGCAGGAATAAGTATTCTAGTTACTGTCATTCAAAAGGAAAATTTCTTCAATGAATTTTGAAACATCTGCTGCACAGGAAGTGGGTGTTGGGTCATATGTATGCCTGCCTCAATAAACAGGTTAAATCATGAAAAAAAAGGTCTTTTGAGTTTTGCAGTGATGAGTAAATAATGTCACAGAGAAGGAATATATTTAGGCACTGACAATGATCTTTTATTCAAAGCTCAAATCCTTTTTTGACCTGGAACTTTCTTTAAACACCATTAACTATGTATGTAAAGGAATGTGAACAACAGTTAATTAGTAACCAGCTCTATCTCTGCTAGCACTACACATCTAGACTTCCATGACTTTGTGATGAATCATGGATTTGTGGTCAATGATTATGGAGTGTTACTTTATAATCTCCAACAGAAAATAACCTATTTTGAGGGAAAGTTATGCAGAACTGGAATGCCCAATTCCCTGGGGAAAACCTATTATCCCAGCTAGGTAATTCTATAGCTATAACACGGGACAAAATAAAAAGTGGGCCTAAATGAAGAGAGATCAATTGTTCCAAACTTGAGAGTATGGGCTCCAAAGTTAAATGGGAAGGGAGAGGGGTACAAGGGTACACATATCTCAAATGAAAATATATTACTGGGACATTTCACAGTTGTGCACAGGAATCCCACAACCATTAAAAATTTGTGTATACAATTGATCTTGCTTTCTCTCAAATAACAACAAACAACACAGCTGCACAGTTCTCTTGCCTATAGCCTTTCACTCTGAATGATTTTTCTTTGAATAAAATACTAATTATCAATTTTCAGAGAAACATAATGCTTTTTGTAAGAAACTGGGAGTGCTTAAAACATTATACAACGATACCATATCAATACTGACCTTTAAACAGGAGCCAAGTATATACCTGGACTGAGATTTCTTCAAAATCATGACAAGGGTATGAAATATCTTTATGGCAGTTTCCCATACCATCAAACAATCCATGTCATCACCAGATGTTGAGCTTTTGGATGAGAGAGACTTCTTTGTCCCACTCACTAAGAAAGATATCATAATGTGATAGTAACCACCCAAGGTGCCCCTAAAAGGAAGAAAATTATATAAATATATACAGCAAAGACTTAGTATATATAAACTCACTATTTTTCTAAAAGTTAAACTATATTATCAACATATTTCAAAATTACATAATTTCCAATTAGTTTAGAGCCCAACAAAATCAAACCTATTCATGTAATGGAGAAATTATGTAATTTTTCATTCTCCCTAACAGCCACATAAACTAATGTGCAGATGCTACTTAGATTCAACAAACCCAAAGACCAACCTTCAGCTTTCTTTCTTTTCTGCCTGTTAATTGTTTCCTGCTTTGGCAAAGTAGCATCAGGAACAGATGACTGAACCCTACAGGAAAAATCCCGACTAGGCTCCTTTGTCTACTTTTGAAAGGAAATGATGCAGGAGGGGATGATTTCTAAACCCCTATCTTAGCTACCATCTATGACACACATGAAATTTATTGGTAGTATTCTTTCTCTCATATGCCTAAGAACAGTAATCCTTATTTAATAACCTTTATATTTCACAATCCTTCTTAATGGCTACTGACTTCAACTATATTTACGCTACAGGCAACTTGTTGGTATGGCTTACATTAACAAATTCCACCTTTTTTTTACACTTGTTTAACGTTCCCATGTAGTGAAGTAGCACCACAAACAAATGAAGAATTCAACACTATCCCTCAAAAACTAATCATTCCAATTAAACTCTTTCTCATAGCTTTTGCTGTTTCAAACTTTTATTCTATTTTCTACATATAATCACTTTTTGCCACTGTTGTACAGTGAAGATATCAACAAATGCTTTGTTGATATCTATGGCTACAGTGTTGTATAGGATGGAAGCTGAGGTAAGTAGAAGCCATCTACAATATTTTGTGAGGTCTATGTGTAGTATTGTGGTGGAATGGTCAGGTCTGAAGCTGCTTTATTGTACAGGAGAGAATGGGATATTTTCCTTGACTCTGTTATGAATAATTTTTCACAGGATCTGGATATTGATGATTAAAGTGAAATAAGCAGTAGGAGGAAAGTGACCTGGATAGTTTGAAGGTTTTAGGAGTGGTATTATGTTGGCAAGTTTCCAGATGTTAGGGTTTTTGTTGTGGAGCTGGGAGTGTACCTGCATGGACTCTTAAATATTTACATGGTCTATATCTACTCCTGACCCTGAGATTTGTGTGTGTGTTGCTTATGAATGTAAATGTGTGTATAAATATGTATTTCTTCTGTGCATGTGATTAAGTACATATTTTCACTCAAGTTTCCTTTAACCATGGCCTGCCAAAGGCCAGAAACAATGATTATACTATAATGCTGTACAGAAGAAATCTGCTAGCAATCTTTGCCAGGTGGAGTCTTACTGTGCTGGTCCCCACATATGTCTGTGTTGTGAAAGTTCCCTGAGACTTATATCCTAAGATTATCCTTAGCACCTTATAATAGTTTCAAGTCTCAAAAGTAAGGGGCTAATCAAAAATAATGTGCAGATGGAAAGGGATGTTAACCCCACCTCTTGTCTAATACTTTCACATTAATTACATAGAGAACATTACTGGCTACTTGATAATTCAAACCCAAAAGGAAAAGAAATGTGAGCCATGAGAGTTACTGAATGTGAGTGTGTGAACATCCTAAAAGTTTACTGCATGTCTTTAAAAATACAAGCAGCTGAAGAAGAATGCTGTTTCAGAAATGTCCAATTGAAGTGCATGACTATTTTATCCCTTATCATCTAAAGTCATGAAGAAAGGAAGAGTCTTTCTACGTGATGGAGAAGGAATGGGAGGAAATATCCCTGAGTTAAAATGTATATGAAAGTACTGCAACTCTTGATGAAGAAACCAGAAGGGTTACTATGCAAATTTGCATGAAATACCCTATTATGATTAATAAAACTTGATCAGTATGTCATACAATATTCAAACTTGGACACTTTTCAAACATGGATGCAAAGTACAAAGAAACTATAAAACATTCTGTACTTAGTGAGTGTTGGAAAAGTGTCAGAATGAGGGTCACGACCAGGAGCTTCCATAAATTCTACCAAGGCCTTGCTACAAATTGCATCTATTAAGGACAATGGGTTCTTGCTCTGCTTCAAGTACTCCTGCAATAAAAAAAAGAGGAAAAAATGAATATCAAGTATTTCATTCTAATACAGTAAAGAAAAAGATAGAAAATAAAAAACATTCATCTAGGTGCAGTTCTAATATCTGTACTTGTATGAAATTTGGTTAATCAAAGAAATGCAACCATCAAATTGACCTTTAAGTTCTTAACCATAACATTTTTTTGAACTACAGCTAAAAATTGGATGTATGCAAATGAAGAACTAATTCATCAGTTCCTAACACAACCTCAAAAAGACAGGCAATTGGGATAAGAAGTACGCATTCTTTTTCATACTTGATCACTGTTTCCCACATTTGCAAGGTAGTGGCAGGAACCAACAACAAAAAAAGCACATCTGCTCAGTTACACATATATATATACATAAATGCACATACACATACATCTTATTTATCATTTTATTATACTGAACTGCTGTTTCCCACATCAGCGAGGTAGCACCAGGAAACAGAAGAATGGCCCATCCACTCATATACACACTTTTTTTTTTTTACCATAAACATACATATACATATCAACATATACATACACAGACAAAAAAGGCCACATTTGTTCACATCTCAGTCTCTAGCTGTCATGTGTAATGCACCAAAACCACAGCTCCCTGTCCACCCACATCCAGGCTTCACAGACTATTCCATGGTTTACCCCAGACACTTCACATGCCCTGGTTCAGTCCACTGACAGCACGTCAACCCCAGTATACCACATTGTTTCAATTCACTCTATTCCTTGCACGCGTCTCACCCTCCTGTATGTATAGGACCCAATCGCTCAAAATCTTTTTCACTCCATCCTTCTACCTCCAATTTGGTCTTCCACTTCTCCTCTGACACATATATCCTCTTGGTCAATCTTTCCTCACTCATTCTCTCCACGTGTCAAACCATTTTAACACAACCTCTTCTGCTCTCTCAACCACACTTTTTTTTATTACCCCACATCTCGCTTACCCTTTCATTACTTACTTGATCAAACTACCTCACACCA
>JAUUDZ010427190.1:0-13936 GCA_032361705.1 Panulirus versicolor
TATATATACATAAATGCCCAATACACGCACATACATACATATGTCTACATCATGACACATCGAGAACACGTTGCTCATTTAGAAATACTTTCCTTAGTTTCATCAAAATACCTTAACACTTTCTATCCATGGTCAGTAGAGCCATATATCTAAACTCCCTTCACACATGGCCTGCCACTTTAAGTTGCTATTTCAATGAGCTCTGACGTATTTCGCCAAAGATGTATCGTTACTGAAAGCGAGATCAGATTGCGGGGGATTTACTCAAAATTTGGGGTTATGCTTCTTGTACCTCAACTCGCCCTTATCCTAATGCTATTTGCCTCTATCAACAGAGTCAGGAACTATACATACTATTGCAAGGTCTTATCACTGTTGATTTCATTCACTCAGATCCTCTCAAAGAGTATTAGCAATTATTTCTGATTTAAACCTTACCCATCTTTATCTTTAACATCTGTTTCATTTAAATATCATGAGCCATTTGTCTTGAAGAAAGTTACGGTTGGTCTAGACCTTCCTGCAGTTCCTAGCAATTCTGAAACCAATTTATTCTCCAGTTCTTTTTGTCGTTGCTTATGACACACTTGTGTGTGTGAGGGCGCATGTGCACCATCCCTCAGTGATATCTATGGGAGGGACTATATCTTTGGTAGCAATTGAAAAAAAAAATATTATACACATATCATGGCCTCTGGATCAGGTTGCTAGAAAAGCAGAGGATGAAGCTGGAGTAACACTCCGTTACGTTTCAACAAAAAGACTTGTTCGCACAGACTCACAACATGAGAGAAGAACCCAATATCTAAATGGACAACACTCCTGCCCGGTGTAAGTATTTCTCCAGAGGGACACACTCCTGCCTGGTGTACAAGAAGTATTTCTCCAGATGGACATCGTGCCGTCTCATGTAATGATTTTATGTCAAATACGTTAATTTCCCTGGGACTGAATCTTTCCGTCAGGAGGTCAGGGAGGAATCTCCCTCACCTCCAGGCGGCGCTGAAGGACCAACTAACTCCTGAAGAACAGGCCAGTTTATCCTGTCTCGCCAGCAATTGATACAACCTCCCCCTCCCCAGGCTCTCTCATAATATGACTCACTAATCCTGTAAATGGGACTTAATGGTGTTCACAACTCTTCCCTTCTCTCATTTCTTTCCACCTGCAGAGGATTACACACGTTCATACTCTGATGGCGTAGTGAATAATAGGGATGCTGTGCATCTTTCGATGTAATGACAAAGGGTGCAATACTCCTGGTGATGAGTAAGGGTGTAACACACCAGGTAATAGAGATGGATACACGCCAGGTGATACAGCCATGATGCAAATGGTCTGAGTACAGGAGGTGGGAACAAATAACACTGGTGGTGACAGTGAGGGATTTCAGGCATAGAGTGAGAGTTCTACAGTTCCTACGGTCAAGACTTTCATTCTCCGAGCGTCGGAAGTTAAGCCTCCAATAAGCACGGTGTTACAAAACTTTAGGCACAATACTCCACCTCTCTGAACACATCACGTCAAGTATTCATAAGTGCCACACTTTACGAACTGTGAGACTGTAAAGTTTACAAGAGACGGAAGCCACCAACTATGTGGGCGGGTGGGACTGGTGTGGCTTAGGAGTGAGGGAGATGCTGAGGAAGAATGACTGCCATCCACCCAGCGCCACACCAAACCAGACCCACCCAACTACCCGGAAACGGGATAGACGTCACCTACAACCAACCTCACATGCTCGCCCGCCACCCACCCAACGCCGAGAGCCCCGCCACCTACAACTATCCCCACCCGGCCGCCCACTCAACCAACGCCGGGAGCCCCGCCACCCACAACTATCCACACCCGGCCGCCCACCCAACCAACGCCGGGACAGCTGACGATAACTGGTTCGGTCCGGAGCTGAGCCACCCAGGACGGAGGAAAATCTATACTCCTTGATCCTCTGGCTCCCGCTCCTTGAATTGTGGGCGGCCTTGGCATCATCTGTGGGCAAGCTTAGCACCAACTGTGGGTGATGGCAGCAAACCGTACATCAAATCATGGCCAAAGCATGGCTTAACTAGTGACAACATAACAAACATCATGAGAGCCATGCACTTTACAACATCAATCACTAACGTGGAATAAAATTTCAACATATGACATTAAAGATGAACGTTTACAGTCGCCCCAAAATACACAGGCACACGGGAGTAGGACCTTCACAGGTGAACACAGAGAAATCAATCTACGACACAGAACAGCAGACCATAACAAAAGAAGACAACAGCAAGAGAATGGAAAACAAAACATACAGCATACTACAGTAGACAACAACAACATGATGGTATTACTTCACAACATGACAGGAAACAACAGCGTTACATGGGAATTAATCGCTTGCTTGTGGTTACAATACCATTGAAAAGTCACCTTTGTGGAGGTTGCATCATCACAAGGGAACATAATCACATCGAACTTCTCACTCCAATGGAGCCCATCATTTCCCGGCTACTGGCCGTGGCGCAGCCTTGAAGATGCAGAAGCTCCATACAAGGGGTCCTAGAGTTATATGATAGATTAATCATATAAATTCAAAATAAAGAGCAACGGACACAGTGAAAGAATTCTATACAAACTACTATGGATCATTACGTGTGAGTCATATATATTAGAATAAACGTAACAGTCAACTGTCATCATTAATCAAGATATCATAGAGTTCTTCCAAGGGTAAACATTAAATCTAACGTGAAGAGTGGAAAATGACTCCATATATCAGTGCAGAATGCGCCCTCGTTACTTTCAGTGAAGAAAGTAAGGATCATACGTAATCGGAAAGGTATGCCAGAGTTATCTATCGTGAAAAATTACAGAAAATTATCAGAAACTTAATGTAGTACAAAATCAGCTGTTATACCTGCATGGACGAAGCAATATGATCCACTCACACCCAGCAGAACAGTTGGACCTACTCTCACCCAGCATAAGACTCGCGTAAGACTGTTTGTGAACTGCACACCAACAGCCCCAGTGTGTGCGAGGCACAAAGAAAATAAATAAATAAATAAAATGAATAAATAAAATAAAAATAAAGCAAACTGGTGCCAGGGAAGGAAACTTTTCTAAATAACTGGGTAGATTATTACGTCTCACAACCCAATAGACGAAAACCAAATTTGTTTGGAATGCTTATAACGGAGTTGAGCATCAACACTGGAGGACCACGTCCCCCGCCTGTACATCACACAAGTAGCGAGATGAGAAGGAGGAGACAGGATGTTGACTAATACCACAGAAAGTAGAGGCAACATTGGAAACAACCCCGGGAGAACAGCATCAGGATCTGGGACTCAGAACTATTGGCATCAACATCGGCTGGAGCATAACATGAGGACCAAGTCACCGGGCTACGACCATCAACAACCTGGTCCATCTACATAACAACCAGGCAGCTGAGGTGTTAGGAGACCTGGACACGAGTTTCATGTTGGTATTGTGGTTTCAAAGCTATATCTGGAGATGGGAACCTGAGACTGAGGATACACATATACATACATACACATTTAAGAGTATGGGTGCGGGTATACAGAAACACGTACGTGCAAAATTAGCCAATAAGTACACATATAACTACATTTACATCCACAAATGAAGATATGCTCGTTCACAAGGTAGACTCCTGGAAATAACGGCTACCCAAGTGCGACGTTCAGCTCTCTCCTCCCTTGCTATAACAATTTGCTGCTGGTATTACGTGAACGGTGACAACACTGCACAAAATTAGAAAGTGTTATCCATGGAGTGTTCCCACAACAAACTGAACCTCAGTAAAATACTTATATCTCTGGGTTCAGATCCACTTCACTTATATGCAAAGTTATCGCAGCCACTGAAAATATCGCACCGGCCTGGAGGCCTTTGCCATCAGAAAACATTCTGGTTCAATAACACAATGACCCTATTTATCCATGTTTTCAGTTTCCTCTTTATATATTCATTCTTGAGCAGCGGCCTCACGGAGCGATATATAGTAAAGGAGCAACCTCCCGAGCGATGATTTCCAGAACAACGGCCTTCTGGAGCGATATATTCTAGAGCAACGACCTTCCAGAGCGACACCTGTCTCTCTGCCCTTCCTCTAACTTCTGTTGTTTTACATAGGATACAAAGGGTCGTGAGCACTGGGATTCCCTTACTACTTTATATTCTGTTTCTTGTTTTCTTTGCTGAATCTCATTCCTTGCCACTATCCCCTAACTTCCTCTTTCTATAACCTTCCTTCTCCACTTCCTTCGATCTCCTTTCCCTCCATCCTCTCCTTCCGTATCATCCCTCCCTCCCTCTTATCCGCTAACAGTGAGGCACGTCCTCACAACACGTGTCTGATGCGCCAAATCCAGAGCCTCTATGTGAACCGGCAGCACTGAATATCATCCACTGGTGGCCAAATGTCAAAGTGTATATATGTTAACCTAAATGTTCCCAATGACTTCAGGATGGAGGTGGCGACGGTAAACATACGAGATCTCACTCTACTAACTCCATAGACGACGGACTCTCACATATCATCTCGTACAACAAAGACTCATGTATATTGTGCTGTTTACTTCACTTACTGCTGAAATCTACTCTGAATCATATCGAGTATTTCTCACAAATAATGTTTTCCTTCCAAATCTCTGCTCCATTTCTGACTGGTTCCTTGAGGAGATACCCCTTATAACTACATGACACAGGCGTCTGTGTAACAATAGGACGCTCAAGTATCCTGCTGGATTATGAATACAAATATCATACACAACTATCCCAAATACTAGGTACGTGAGGTAGTGCTTGAAGACAAGCAAAGCTAATACGTGCATTGATGGTATTGATGATACCTGTGACCCTAAATAACATCACAAGTCAAACCCAATATATGCACTGTCGTAAACAGTAAGCTGGTGGTAAATTGTGGGTTGTCTCACGAAATTCACGGGAGAAAAATGTACATTTTTGATGACAAGAGAAAGGTTCGGGGTGTACGGCGTCACGGACTTTCTATGATCATGTAGTTGTAGAATCCTGTGACTCTTGACTTGCGTGCCCATCCCCCTCTAAGGACTGCCTCACCATTAGTTGTTGGGCACACATTAAGATGACGCCCCCGTCCCCAGATCCTGTCATCTGGCTCCTGCTGACGCTGACACACTGCTCAAACACACTCAGCATGTGTGGTAAAGCTTCGGTCAGCAGCGTTGGTCCTGAGGTCAGTTCGGCCCCAGTAACGTTCAGTACGCAGCCTTACAACACTTAGCCCCGGTCTCATAACACAGCACTAGCTTCATATCACAACACTAGCTTCATAACACAGCACTAGCTTCATATCACAACACTAGCTTCATAACACAGCACTAGCTTCATAACAGCATCAACCTCAGGGCATTCAGCACCAGCTTCACAGCACTAAAAAACAACCGAACAACTCTCAGCCCAAATCTCACAACTAACCTTCCACCTCACTCATCGCTTGTGGAGGGGAGAGGTTGTTACCTGGACCTGTGTAACTGGGCGGTGACTCATTCCTGGAGGTTTTATATTATTTCGACCTGTGTTACAGGAGGCTTGGCTGTTACTGTACGCTGTGTTACTAAGGGATGTGGTATGATGTGTTACTATGGGATGTGGTATGATGTGTTACTGAGGGATGTGGTATGATGTGTTACTGAGGGATGTGGTATGATGTGTTACTGAGGGATGTAGCATGATGTGTAACTGAGGGATGTGGTATGATGTGTAACTGAGGGATGTGGCATGATGTGTTACTGAGGGATGTGGTATGATGTGTAACTGAGGGATGTGGTATGATGTGTAACTGAGGGATGTGGTATGATGTGTCACTGAGGTATGTGGTATGATGTGTTACTGAGGCATGTGGTATGATGTGTTACTGAGGCATGTGTTATGATGTGTTACTGAGGCACGTGGTATGATGTGTTACTGAGGCATGTGGTATGATGTGTTACTGAGGGATGTGGTATTACTTCTACTGTATTACTGAAGGGTTTGGTATTATTTTAACCTGTATTACTGAAGTCTGTGTTATTTCAACCTGTGTTCTTACTCAAAGCTACATTACTAAAGGTTTTGAGTTTTAATGACACCTGTTCTACAGGTTACTGTCTACTGAAACTAGACCTATTGGTTACAGTTTATTGACATATGTCCTACAGGCTACTGGATATTGACAATTATCATGTAGACTACTATCTACAGGCATCTAATTTACACGTTAGTGTCTACTAGCACCTGTCCTATAAGCATCTGATATACAGGTTAGTATCTATTGGCACATGCCCTTCAGGCTACTGATAATTCTTAAGTTGTGCTTCGCTAAAGTACGGTTGCATTATATTATTAGGAAAGGTTACTGTCATGTTCAGAGAAGCTACAGATCCATTATTTTGTTTCTGTTGAGAATGTTTCTGTATAGCTGTGATGTCTCCTGGCACAGTGTTATTGTCATGTTTATGATCATGTCTATGACCATTGGTGGGTTATGTGTGTGCTTTCATTAATTACCGCATGGTGGCAACATCTGTGACAGCGCCCATACATAAAACACCTGTTACCGCTGTATTACCATACATAATTTTACAGAAAATCCTCTGTTGTGCATCATTACTGTGTTGAGCTTTCCTTACATCACTGGCAGGATCAGGTATATGGGTGATGGTCCTGTTTTGCTGAAGGAGGAGGAAAAGGAAAAGGAGGAGGAAGAGAAGGATACCAAGGCCGGAGATATGGGGAAGATGGCCGAGAGAAGAAGAGAAAGGAAGAACCAGAACTGGAATAAAGAAACAGAAGGTACAGACGCCAACCGACCGGCAAAAAACATACACAGCCATAGAGAAGGAAGGCCGGCAGGACGGAGAGAGAAATGGAGGAACCTTATGGAATGTAAGAGGGAGAATGGAGTGAAAACATGTGAAAACGTTTTCATCTCATGATATCATAAATTCGCCTCATTGGGGAGAAGCCCCACACATCTGCTGCAAATAATACCAGTTTCCTCCCGCGGCAGGCGTTTGGGGCGATACTCCCGTGTGGTAAGAGTCCCACAGTGGGGGGAGCATGCGTGGGGGAGAGGACAGGGACGAGCGAGACAAGACAGGAGAAAAGAGAGAGAGAGAGAGAGAGAGAGAGAGAGAGAGAGAGAGAGAGAGAGAGATGTCGGGGAGAGTGAAGTAGTATGGCGCGAGCCACAAGCCCCCACTATAGCTCTGCCATCAAACATCTAACAGCCAACACAACTTGACCTACTCATCTTGACCTCCTCACCTTAATCTGCCTAACCTGACCCTGACTCGCCCATCGGCAGTGTTGCCTATCATCAGCTGCCGCACCCAGCCTCAGACAAAAGTGGTCCGAATACGCCTAGCCTCATACAACACTAGCCTACTGCACCCAGCCTCCCTCATAAAACACTGGCACGGTACATCCATCCTAGACAACACAGGTACGGTATACCCAGACTTATACGACACTGGGCTAGTCCACCCAACCTTAGACAACACTGGCTCGGTACACCCAGCTTCATACAACACTGGCTCGGTACATTCAGCTTTAAGAACGTACTACATAAGACACAGTTCAGACCAACTGATGACGTGGTAATTGCGGGCAGTTAACATATGTGTTTCCGACGGGTCCTCCAGCTCGTCCAGAAGAAGCGTTGCAATGAACATCACAATTGCCCTCGTTCTCATACATGTCAAATCATAATAAGGATATCTATTTTGCTTCTATTCAAATTACAGCTTTGTCTTATGAACTTAAGTATTTTGTTCTAATATATCTGCTATCGAGTTAATCTCGTAACATTCCCACCATATGTAACCCACCTTGTCTCTGCTATCTGCTCTGGCCATAGACAAGTCCGTCGGGGAGCAACTGATGAGAGCACTTCTGGCTGGTCAGGTCAGATCAGGTTGTGGCCACCAGCTGACTTCACAGTAACAAGCAGCACTTCTGCCCCCAGCACTTACATCCACAGCACCAGGGTGGGAGAGAAGGGAAGACTGACACTGGTGGCTTCAGAGGGGCAGGTGACAGGGAATGGAAAACCAGGACAAGTGAGTGGAGAGGATTAAGGGCAGGTGGTAAGTGATGGACGGGGGAGAAGGGAGTCAGTTGTCCTTGCAACCCTCCATTACTTACATACGAGACCATTTCAAGATTCGATCCTGGAAATGAATAAATATACGGAGAATAAACAGCCCGAACTGCTGCTGTTATGCTAGCTTGTGGGAGGAATATGTGCCTAATGACGGGATAAGAACATAAGAAGTGAGGACACTGCAAGAGGCCCATTGGCCCATGCTAGGCAGGTCCTGAGTCTGTCCACCCTACAACCAACCGCCTGAACCCATAAACACATCCAACCTTCGTTTAAAGCTACTTAAAGACTTAGCTTCCACTACTGTGCTTGGCAGCTTGTTCCATAAATCTACCATCCTACTCCCACACCAATACTTACCCGCATTCGACCTGAATCTTTTTTTTTTTAAATGTATATCCATTATTTCTTGTCTTATCTGGTGGCGCCATTCTAAGAACTTTATTCATGTTACCTTTATTTATCACCCATTCAAAAACTTCAATCATATCCCCTCTAGCCCTCCTCCTCTTAAGTGAGCGTAAATTCAGTCTTTTTACCCTCTTTTCATGAGTGAGGTTTCTAATTCCTGGGATCATTTTTACCATTCGCCTTTGTACTCTCTCTAAACAATCTATATCAACTGCATAGTATGGAGCCTAAAATTGTACGGCATAATCCAAATGTGGTCTGACCAACGCAAGATAAAGTTGCAACAATACTCTAGGAGTTTTATTGCTGACAGTCCTATTAATGAATCCTAACATCCGATTAGCTTTACTACACATTTCAATAAACTGTTGCCACGGTTTGAGAACTTTGCTCACCAGTACCCGTAAATCTCTTTCCCATTCTGTTTTACCTACAGTAATACTGTCCAGTTTGTAATCGGTGTTCCTGTCCTTACCCACGCTAAATGTTGTGCAGTTATCTATGCTGAATTCCATTTTCCATGTATACGCCCAATCTGATAATGTATTTAAGTCCCTCTGCAAATTCACCGAATTTTCATCCGAGTCAATTACGGCCCCTATTTTTGTATCATCGGCAAATTCACTTAAATCGCGGTTTATCCCCATATCCAAATCGTTGATATATATAACGAACAAAAGCGGTCCCAAGACTGATCCCCGAGGAACACCACTGGCTACACTTGTCCCAGTCCGATGTAACTCCATTGATGCATACCCTCTGTTGTCTGTCAGTGAGCCACGACCTAATCCACATTAAATACACAACTCCCGATGCCGTGTACTGCTATTTTTCTAAGCAGACGCTCATGAGGTACTCGGTCAAAAGCCATACTTAAGTCTAAGCATACAATATCATAACTCTTTCCCCTATTCAAAAGTTACAAATACTTTATCGAAGAAGGAGAGAGGGTTACGGAGACATAACTTCCCTTTTGTAAACCCATGCTGAGAATCCCTAATGAGATCATGTTTCTCCCGTATTCTATCCGCTATAATTGATTCGAGATATTTTCCCACAATAGATGTCAAGCTGATAGGACAATAATTAGAGGCAATGTAACTATCCTCTTTCTTAAAGATGGGAACGACATTTGCTGTCATCCATTTTTCAGGAACTACGCCTGATTCCAAGTTCCTTAACGCTATCGTATCATGACGAAACTGCCACTGACCTTGACACAGCAAGCAGCCGGAGATCCTCAGCCAGAGATCCTGTAAGAAAAGAAACACCTTCAAAATATGTCAAACATCTCAGTATACACAAAACAAATACAGAAAATGGAAACACTGGATATCTGCGAGGTCGATGAGGACACAGTATAATGGCCAGAGAGAAGCAAGGAAACTCTTAGCGATATTACAATGAAATAGAAATTATTGTATCACGGTAACGGTCCTTCGTGCTGCCCCTGATGGTCAACTGGTGCCGGTTTGGAATAAAGGATACTGGAACAAGCTCAACTGGTAAGAGACGGACGCAGGAAGGAACATAAGTCCAAGCGTATGTGAGGAATCTAATAAGACAACACAACAATAAGTCCTCGAGCACGAAGGAGGACTGTTGGAATTACCAGCAAAATTACCATATAGGGTCAGGTGACACCAAAGGGCTGTCTAAACATGCTAATAGGTCGTACCGTCGTGCTTAAGGGTTAATTAACTGCTAGTTAAAGGACTCAAGAAGAAAAATATATGAAACATAACAACGGAAAGCTGTTTTAAACGAATAACAAAACCTTTTTCACTCCTTCCACCTCCAATTTGGTCTCCCGCTTCTCCTTAATCTCTCCACCTCCGACACATATATCCTCTTTGTCAATCTTTCCTCACTCATTCTCCCCATATGATCAAACCATTTCAATACACCCCCCTCTGCTCTCTCAACCACACTCTTTTCATTACCACACATTTCTCTTACCCTTTCATTACTTACTCACTCGAACAAGGTTATTAGGTTCAGTAGGGTTGAGGGACAAGTTAATTAGGATGTAAGTTTGAATGGAGAAAAATTGGAGGAAGTGAAGTGTTTTAGATATCTAGGAGTGGATGTAGCAGTGGATGGAACCATGGAAGCAGAAGTGAGTCACAGGGTGTGGGGAAAGGGCAAAAGTTCTGGGAGCCATGAAAAATGTGTGGAAGGAGAGATCATTATCTCGGAGAGCAAAAATTGGTATGTTTAGAGGAATAGTAGTTCCAACAGTGTTATAATGTTATATGATTGCGATGCATGGGCTATAGATAGGGTTGTACGGAGGAGGGTGGATATGTTGGACATGAAATGTTTGAGGACAATATGTGGTGTGAGGTGGTTTGATCGAGTAAGCAATGTAAGGATAACAGAGATGTGTGGAAATAGAAAGAGTGTGGTTGAGAGAGCAGAAGAGGGTGTATTGAAATGGTTTGGACGTATGGAAAGAATGAGTGAGGAAAGATTGAAAAAGAGGATAGATGTGTCAGAAGTGGAGGGAACAAGGGGAAGCAGGAGACCAAATTGGAGGTGGAAGGATGGAGTAAAAAAGATTTTGTGCGATTGGGGTCTGAACATAAAGGAGAGTGAGAGGCATGCAAGGAATAGGTGTGGGGTTTCGGTGCAGTGCACAGGCCCCACAGACCTTTCCATAGTTTATCCCAAACACTTCACATGCCCTGGTTTAGTCCATTGACAGCATGTCGACCCCGGTATATCACATTTATTCAATTCATTCTTTTCCTTGCACACCTCTCACTCTCCTGTATGCTCAGGCCCTTATCGCTCAAAATCTTTTTCACTCCATCCTTCCACTTCCAATTTGGTCTCCTGCTTTTCCTTGCTCCCTCCACCTCTGACACATATATCCTCTTTGTCAATCTTTCCTCCCATTCTCTCCATATGTCCAAACCATTTCAACACACCCTCTTCCGCTCTCTCAACCACACTCTTTTTTATTTCCACACATCTCTCTTACCCTTTCATTACTTATTTGATCAAACCACCTCACACCACATGTCCTCAAACATTTCATTTCCATCACATTGACCCTCCTCTGTACAACCCTCTCTATAGCCCATGCCTTGAAACCATATAACATTGTTGGAACCACTGTTCCTTCAAACATACATATTTATGCTCTTCGAGATAATGTTCTCTCCTTCCAAACATTCTTCATTGCTCCCAGAACCTTCACCCCCTCCCCCACCCTGAGACTCACTTCCACATCCATGATTCCATCCGCTGCTAAGTCAACTCCCAGATATCTAAAGCACTGAGTGATGGTTCTCAGTGAAAGTCAGTCTGCAGCAGGGGGTGTTAGATGTCCCAATGGTTGTTTACTTTGTTAATGGATGGGATGGTCAGGGAAGTAAATGCAAGAGTTTTGGAGAGAGGGGCGAGTATGCAGTCTGTTGGGATGAGAGGGCTTGGGAAGAGTCAGTTGTTTTTGCCAATGATACAGCTCTAGTGGCTGATTCGAGTGAGAAACCACAGAAGTTGGTGACTGAGTTTGGAAAAGTGTGTGAAAGTAGAAAGTTGAGAGTAAATGTAAATAAGAGCAAGGTCACTAGGTTCAGTAGGGTTGAGAGACAAGTTAATTGGGATGAATAAGAGCAAGGTCATTAGGTTCAGTAGGGTTGAGAGACAAGTTAATTGGGAATTAAGTTTAAATGGAGGAAAATTGGAGGAAGTGAAGTGTTTTAGATATCTGGGAGTGGACTTGGCAGCAGATGGAACCATGTAAGCGGAAGTGAGTCACAGGGTGGGGAGGGGGCAAAGGTTCTGGGAGCGATGAAGAATGTGTGAAAGGAGAGAACATTATCTTGGAGAGCAAAAATAGGTATGTTTGAAGGAATAGTAGTTCCAACAAAGTTATTTGGTTGTGAGGCATGGGCTATGGATAAGGTTGTACACATGTGGGCATATGTGTTGGAAATTAAATGTTTGAGGACAGTATGTGGTGTGAGGTGGTTTGATTAAGTAATGAAAGGGTAAGAGAGATGTGTGGAAATAAAATGATTGTGGTTGAGATAGCAGACGTGGGTGTGTTGAAATGGTTTGGACATATGGAGAGAATGAGTGAGGAAAGATTGACAAAGAGGATATATGTGTCAGGTGGAGGGAACAAGGAGAAGCGAGAGACCAAATTGAAGGTGGAAGGATAGAGTGAAAAAGATTTTGACTATCAAAGCTTGAACATACAGGAGGGTGAGAGGCATGCAAGAAATAGAGTGAATTGGAATGATGTGATATACCAGGGTCAACAAGCTGTCAGTGAGCTGAACCATGGCATGTGAAGCCTCTGGAGTAAGCCATGGAAAGGTCTGTGGGGACTGGATGTGGTTAGGGAGCTGTGGCTTCGGTGCATTACACATGATAGCTAGACTCGGTGGAAATGAATGTGGCCTTTTTGTCTGTTTTCCTGGTGCTACCTCGCTGAAGTGGGGGATAGCAATGCTGTTCCCTGTAGGGAGGGGTAGTGACAGGAATGGATGAAGGCAAGCAAGTATGAATATGTACATGTGTACATATGTATATGTCTGTGTATGTATATGTTGATATGTTTGTGTGTATATATATATATGCATATACGGGCGTTTATGTATGTATACATGTATATGAGTGGATGGGCCATTCTTTGTCTGTTTTATGGTGCTACCTTCCTGACGCGGGAAACAGCGATTATGTCTAACAAAGAATAATGACCAACCATGATAAGGGGTTGCTTGATTTGGTATCACAGGCTATCCCTTGCAAGGGTCATTAAGGCTGTCAACATCAGGATATATCTAACAACCAAAAATCTTAACCACCTTATTCAATTAAGGATAAATCTAAGACCACGCACACTCCCACTGCATGTGTGGTCTGCAAATGAAGGGCTAAAAGCACTCGCTACTGAGTTCCTGAGAATTTGTTTGATGTAAATGGCTTATGCATGATATAGTAGCGGTTAGAATATCTGAATAGAAAAAATAAACATCAATTAAGAACATGGTATTATCTCTTGCACCATTTTATCAATATTCTACAATCACAGTACAATACTTCATCAGATAACATAGCATATTCTTGTGAAAGGGGGCAGTTTATCATTGTTTCTAAGATATGGACAGTAACTCCTAGTGTCATGTGCTATTTATCAAAATACCTGGCCTAGAACATAGAAATTTCTCTTCTCAGTATATCTTTAAATTACTTTTATTGTGGGGTCTAGGACTGCTTTTATAAACCTAAAGAGTTTTTTCCTATATATATATATATATATATATATATATATATTTTATTTTATTTATTTTATTTTGCTTTGTCGCTGTCTCCCGCGTTAACGAGGTAGTGCAAGGAAACAGACAAAAGAATGGCCCAACC
>JAUUDZ010427201.1:0-13934 GCA_032361705.1 Panulirus versicolor
CCTCTTTCAGGCTCCTTGTTTATATAGAGTTTATTATGTTTCGATTTTCAGCCTTTGGCTGTAGTTTATTCAGTGTATCGATTGTTATTGATTATGATTATTATATTATGATTATTATTTTTATTATTGAGAGTACATGGCAGGTCCTTTTACCCACTGACGTTGCAATATCTTGTGATGGATGAGATTGTGCAAGTCAGTTGCTAAGTACCTGTGGTATGTTAGGGAAGTTGTAAACATACTTCTATTGTCTTCGTTGTTGTTGATGGTGTTAACCAATACTGTCTCCTTCCCCAGGTAAGGTGTTCCTCCCAGCACTTGGTTTCATGCAAACACCTGGTGTATCAGGTAATTCCCTGCACGTGGCAGCAAGGTAAATCCCCGCACGTGGTGGCAAGGTAAGAAGCTCTTGCACGTGGTAGCCGAGCAAGTCCCTCCGAGTGGTGTTTGATACAATCATGTAATATATAAGGTGAGCCATCGTCTTAGTTGCTATAGAGGAAAGTCCCCGCACGTATGGTTTCTGATACAAACACATGATACGTAAGGTAAGCCTTGCACGTGGTTGCAACTTGTGGTCGTGGTTGGTTGGTAGGTAGGTACATACGTATGCCTCTGCGCGTGACGGTAAGTTAAACCACAGGCATTCCAAGCGAGGTAAATGGCAGCAGTGCATGATCGCTGGGTCAGTAGCAGAGTGCATGACCGTAGTATGACAGGTGTTGACATTAAGCCTTAGGTCGTGTTAGGGAGCGTAGCATCCCTGGCTGCTGGTTCCGTACACGTTTGTAGTGCTCAATATTTGAGAGTTCTTTACACGTCTTTACTCTGATGGGTATATGTTTATATGTACTCAAACGCACTCAAGCCTAAGCCAGGTACACATCGACGTGCCCTGAGAGGAGGATGAGCAGCTGGGTTGGCTTTGTGCAGCCTGCCGCGCCCAGGAGACGGATCCGGATGGGCCCTTGAGAGAAGCATGGTCAGCGGAACGTATCACAACACCACGGAAGCCCAGAAGGACTAAACAATTTACATACTCGTATTTTTTTTATTGTATTTTGAACATGTGTGTGTGTGTGTGTGTGTGTGTGTGTGTGTGTGTGTGTGTGTGTGAGTGTGTGTGTTTCTTAAAGATGGAACACAACTGCTTATGTTGCTAAGTGTATTGTTTCTATGCTCATCCTCATGTTCATGTGCATGTTGATTTAGGTCATGACAGGTATGTTAGAGTATACTGTATTTCCATTCAAAATACAGGAAGGAAAACTGAAAGAAAAAAGTTCGTGACAACACTAGTCAACACTTGTGTCACATTTCGTGGAAACCCCTTCTATGTGGACGTAATTTCCTGTTAGAGAAAATCTTCTGTTTTCATGTGTTCGCCAGTGTATTTCGGAACCTATCTGCGCCTTGAGCCCGTCAGGTCGACCCCTTGAGTTTGATCCTTCAGGGTCAGGTCAAAGCGCAGGCTATTTGCACGTCAGGGCGCTACTGTCTCGTGCTGGAGTGGTTCTTCTCCTTGTTGGGTGGAAAGACCCCGTCCGCCTAGTGACGTATCCTTTGAACCCCAAACCATAGCCTTTGTGTGGGCAGTGTTGGGATTACCACATGGTTTATACCGTGCGTGTGGCGACGCGTCGGGGTCCGTGCCGCACGGGGAAGTAAGTGGCAGTCGAGTTGTTTACATATCCTTTGTTGATGCCCACCAAGATCTGCCAACCTGAAGATATTTCAGGAATGTCTCGATAGTTGTGCAGCCTTGTGGACCGAAGGATAGTGAGGGAGGACAGAATGATCTGTAGCCTTGAGTATCGAAAGAAAGCCACGTAGCATTTTGTAACAAAAGATAATTCTGTAGTTTTGATTAACGGAAGATAGTTCTGTAGCCTTGAGTGTCGAAAGATAATTATGTAGGCTTGTGTAACAAAAGATGATTATGTAGTCTTGAGGAGAGACAGATAGCTTTGTAGTCTTAAGTAACGAAAACCTGTTCTGCAGTGTGAATACTGCACGATAGTCAGTGTACGATCCACCTTGTTCCGGTGTCTCTTGATGCCCGCCCTAAGTGCCTGAGTGAATTTGCCGTCCCCAGGATCCACGTGAGTCTGTGGGTCATTGAATACTTCACAGTGAGTCCAGTCATACTCATGGCCTGCCGTGGTTTATGGTGCCACGCCAGACCCCTTGAGAACGAGGAAGCCAGATCTCTAGTGTGTGGTTGTAGTATAACGCAGGCTCTCACCTTCTGGGATTATCTCCCGCTTAGTGATGCCTCCCGGACTCACTCTGCCACTTGTAAGCTGCCTAAGCTTAGCACAGAGCACTACTGAGTTCATCTGACTTAACAAAGAGCTCATCTGGCGTGAGGTACATTAGTACCGAAATGAACTGATTTCACTGGACTTCACATAGTACAAGCAGGCACCTTAGCGCTACTGAGGCTCTGTACCTGTACCACACTACGTACAGGTTATCTACCCCAGCGAGAGCGAGGTTGGTGCGTGGCACTGTGCAAGTGCACACCATATTGTGGGTTGACCAGGGCGTGACCTGCACCCATTTCACCGAACCAGTTTTGTAAAGGTTTGAGGATTGGTGAGGTTGTGTACGAGTGACTGTGATTTTCTCACACCTCCCTACCACCCGTAGCTGATATAATGTGCACCCCCCTGAGAGTCGGTTTTCCTCTCTGTTGTTAACGTATTGAACCTGTCAGAAGCCAACTTCCAGCATCCTGTTATCTTTAGTGTATTCATCGAAGTTTGTTGCTGGTCATGTGGCATGACGTCAGCAGCAGTTACCCTAGCTCGAGGAGTTGGTGGTGGAGGATGTTCCAGGTGTGAGGCGAGGCGCCGCGTCACGTTGCCCAGGGACGGGAGACGCCAGGACCGAGCACATCACGATCCTTGATGGCACGTGTCCCTCCCCATTCAAGCGTCAGGAGGCACATGAACATTGCGCAGGTAATCATGTGTTGCTGTTGTGGCCGTCGTACTACCAGAGCACCGGTCGAGGTGTTGCTGTTAATCTGTGTGTGCAGCGTAGGGAAATGTTGGAGGCTGTGTGTGGTTGGAGCCGTCGTAGATTTCCCGGTATTATTTCTTCTCATTGTCATCAACTCGGGTGTTGCTGCTCCTCCAAATTTGCTGGTGGGGTTACCGGCATAAAGCAAATCAGACCTCCCACCCCTTGCGTCTTGCCCATTGGTTTGGACGTTCCTTCTGACGCCGACATAAAAAGGCACGTCGTCGTTGACCAAGGCTAGGAACTTTATAGACGTTGAATGTGTTTGAGGTCCCTGTTTGCCTTATTCCCGATACGATCATCCTAGGTGCAGTACGGCAGCCAGGGGTCACTCAGCACGGCCGCCTTCCTGCCAATGCACATAGCCTTCACACCCAGGGTCGGGTGGAGACACTGTTAGCGAACAATAATAACGAAGAAATAAAAGTGCGCGTTGGTAACCGGTGTGGGTGGGCAAGCGAGGAGGGCCGTACGGTATAGAGAGGAGAGGGTGGTAGTGTTGTTGGTTGTGGCGAGAGAGGAAGCAAGTGCTCGTCTCCGTGCAGGTACTGGCTAACATGCACCCTGCCTGCCCACCAGGTTACACCTCCCACTGCCTACCCCAGTGTTTATAATCAACAACACTTGCTCTCGGCAGCTACACGGGAGCCCCATGTTGAGGATCCGAGCACCTCACCGGAGCTGGATGAATTTGCCTATGTTGGGCGGAACTGTTATAGCACATCGTCCGGCAGGAGACGCTGCCCTCAGCTGACGTATGTTGTTGATATATCCTTGTGTAGGGGGTTGGTTGGACCGGGGGAAGCTCATGTGTAGGGTGATGGTTGGGTTGGAGGGAGCTCATGTCAGTGGCCGCGCTGTGATCTACAGTGTCCTTGTGGACTTACACCTCTCGGGAATTCATTAGAAACTAACATTTGCTCGTGTCCTCAGCCTGCGGGGAATGCTATCTGAGACTGAAGTATGTTCTGCTAACTTACAAACATTGTATTGATTATTAATGTTATAAGTCTCTGAAAGCGTTCATCAGGCGGAATTTCACTCACTGAGCACGAGGGTGCGACGCTTGGGTATGAAGACATGTCCTTTGACTATACCCGTAAGGGTCAATTGGTGTAATTTGTAGAATGAGGACACAGTTTGACTGGTATATCTCGTAAGATAACATCAGATTTGATAAGAGAAGTGTTGTACACATGAATTTGCGGCTCTGATGATTGGTAGGCCCAGATGTCGTACATGAGTGATTTGCCTGTCAAGTGAGGTCACAGCTGACCTCACTGGTGACCTTCAGCGTTAAGTCTTGGTAAGGCCAGGGAGGGATAGGGTTGGCGTCTAGAAGTCACTTCATATTGGTCGCATAGTGAGAGATTACAGTTGAGGTAAGTGGTAGGCCTGTTAGTGTGGTGTCGCGTTTGAGAGTGAGGTCTAAGATCACTGGTAAGCAGAGGGGTCACACATCACTGTTAGGTCACGTAACAGGTCTTAGTTGAGGGCACACCGGGTCACTGTTGGGTCTTGTGTCGCGTTGGTTCGTCCACTTCAGGTTAGGGAGGGAGACAACGAGTTTGTCTAATTGGTAGGAGCTGGTGGGGGTTGGTGAGGGATGCGCGAACTTGTCTAAAGTTCCTGGTGGTGTTCGGCCGCAAATAACGCAGTTCCGGCCGCCACAGCTCCGGGCGGCAAAGGCTGCTTCCGATACTTTGTTTAATGAGACTCAGCTGCGTCGAGCAAGACTGGGATACGGCCCCTCGCCCGCAGAAAGACCAGCAAGGCAAGGAAGCAGAGTTCTCATGCTTTGGGAGGGAGGGTCAGTGAGTGTGTCTAGTAAGACCCAAGGGTGGGAGGTGGTGTGGCACTCAGGGCTGCTGTCATCCTCACAGTCAGGTGTGGCAAGAGGTGAGTGGCACATACTTGTTAGTTTCCCCGTTTGTTGATATAGATAGATGATAATGGTCTGCCTTTGTGTAAGGTTCATCTACCTCCCTTGTCACGCTAGACCCTACGGATGTGTCGACACTGTCGCTGCATTTGTACGAACTTTCCGCTTTTGAGTGCCGTTGTAAGATGCTTATTATAATCATTATTACCATTTTTGATATTACGAGTGGTAGTCTTGGTAGTAGAAGTTGCAGTAGTAGCAATATTATCACAGAAATTGAAGAAAAACGCAAAAACTAAGCCTGACACTTTTCAATTACATTACAGTTTACAGATTAAGTACATGAATGAATTAATAATGAAATCCTCTTTAAAAATGAAAATGAGGAACAGAAGATCAAATGAGCTGCGGTACACTCGGAAATGACTGCCTCCTGCAGCGTTAATCTCGCTCGGATTTTGAGCGTGGCGAGGTACGAGGGGGATCACGGCCACCCACCGTACACGTTATAGGCTTGATCCACGTCTTCATCACAGGGTCTAGTACATCGTTGTGTGGCTAGGGCAGTTTTAACACGATCATCCCATGTGAGGGGCTTTAATAGCAAGGGGATAGTGGCAGGTCCGCACTGCTGTGAACCCGATGCGTCGTGGGAATGTGCACTACGCAGAGCCTGAACGTTTTCCTCGGGCTTAGATGCGTCATGACATCGGACTGTGCACTGTCCAGGCCCTTCGTCACAACATTCAGTTTGAGCGTTTGCCTCTGGGACTGATGCGTGGTTTGTGCCCTGTCTGAAGCAAGAAACCATCACTGGCCACAGTAAGCACACCAGAGGGCCGACCAATATTGTAAACAGACTCTCGCTATGAGAAATGTACCGGGCCATGACGGTCATAACGCGAGTGAGGTATGGCACTCGCTGCACGGGCAGGGCAGCCATTGTCATCACATTTGGGAATATGTGGAGAACGTGCGTGGCCTCCGCTGGCAGCCTAAGGGGCCCAGCTTATCGATATGGCCGAAGAAGGGCACATAAATGCACTTTGTCTGGATATGGCGATCCCGCAGAAGGGAGATCAGTCTTGACTGCTCCTCCTTCAGGCACATGTTCACAAAGGCGAACAGTACCATAAGGAATCCGAAGAAGGCGCCAACACCACCACACACCACGACAGTTTTGTTTCTCATTTGTGTAAAGTGCGGCTTCAGTAATCAGTGTGTATGTTCGTGTGGTTGATAAGTTACAAAAGTTGTGTCGTGGTAAGAAAAAAAACTTGCGTGCAAATACAAGGGCGTTAAGTTTTCTAGTTCAGCTATAGTGGGGTTATGCATATTAGTGTTGCTGTGGTATAATCATGACTACTAGTTCTCCTGTTGCGAAGTTCTTACTAATTCTCGGATTGTGGTTATCCTACTACTACTGGTATAATGGAGGTATGACAAGTACTTTTCTTATCGTAGACTAATACCTGCTAGTTTTCATCAAGTTGACTTAAACCTTCTAGTTATCCTATTGTGGAGTTCTGCCTTCAAGTTATCCTTTGGTACAGTTAGACAAACTTGTTCTCGTATAATGGAGTTGCACGTAGTAGTTGTTCTGTAGTGGAGCTATACCTACTAGCTCTCCTTCAAATTATTTAGTTCTTCTACAGTGATGCTTGCCCTTGTGGCGAGGAATGACAGGATTAGACGCTTGATGTATGCAGGCGAGGAATGACAGGCTTAGACGCTTGATGTATGCAGACAAAGGATGTCCGGAGTCTGGTGTGGTGTCGCTATCTTCAGCCCTCAACCATGATAAGCAGTACTTTTAAATCTCGTGAAAGCGCTTGAAGTTCTTTTTCCCAAATGTCCTCTAAGCTTTCTCGAATGTATGACGTCCATGTTTTATTCAGACGCGCTGGATACGCGTTGATGATGTTTGGTTTCGTAGGCTTTGTGTACCTGGTCCATCCTGTGCAACTGGGAGTGAAATTGATGATGTACGACGTTGTGTCAAGTGGTTGAGGGGAAGACCTGCCAGCATGTAACGTGTAAGTGGCTGCCAGGGAGTAGAAAATGATGCGGGGGATTAGAACTTGTCATGTCCTGCGTGGGAAGGTTGCTGACCGACTGACTGCTGTCCTGAGCACCTGCTCCACCGCACCACTCGCTCACGTCCGTCTGGCCACCCACTGAACCTGCCTCGGTGATGTTTCCCATCGCAACTGTTTTAACCCGTTGAGCCTGACGGTGACACGTCTCTTCACCACGATCCTTAATAAGAGACAGGTTTGTAAAGGTCGTGCCATCTCGCTCTGAAGGGGTTTGTACCGTCGTGGTCGAGGAATTGTTGAGGGTATTACTGTGGGAGGGTTCGGCGAACTGGGCAAGTTTTGTCGGGGGTCTGAGGAAGTGAACGTAATGTTCGTACAACACAACCTTGACCTGCATGTTCATGTTTACTTAACATTTTGGTCACTGTGACATCTCCCACTAGCCAGGAAACATAGGTAGGTAGCTGGGTTTGTAAATGATAAAGGGGAGAAGGTTTGGAGGGAGGAAGGACTTGCGCTATCTTGAGTTGAGCACTGGGGGTGAGGGGGAATCTTCCGGTGATCCAGGGGGTTGAACAGCTGCCTGGAGACTGGCTGTGGGCGGTGATAGCTCATGGGGTGAGGCTTGTGGGCAAGATAGACGATGGATGAATACTGTGTGCGGCATGAATCGTGGATGAGGAGTGCGAGTGCGATAGAAAAGTGGATCATCGTTGTGGAGGAGGCAGATAGCGAGTGCTGGACGTGGTCGTGAGGCCTATGGACGGTGTGGTTGGCGGGCATGGATGGCACAGAAGTATTTACTCCCACTGAACATTACCTCACATCCACCTTACGTCGCCAACCGCGCCACGATGAATTGTGAGTGTGTGCGTGTACCGCTTAGTGACACATCCCTCATCATGAGGGTTGCAACATGACCCATCCTTCACCATGCTATTGTTGCTTGGTGACAATTTCTCCTCACCATATAAGTATTGCATGGTGAAACTTCCCTTACTGTTCCAGTGTTACTTGGTGATACCTCGTATAGTCACACTGGAATGAGGAAATGGGTGTAATGTGTGTACACAAGTGTAGGTAAGGTGCAGGTGGATGTACCATAATGGCACGATACAACTGTGCCTCAGAGATTACTGTGGTCTGCCCGTTCGCCTGAGGGTTTGGGGGATGAGTAAGCGGGGTGTGCTCGTTCTCCCATTCATGGTTTGGTGAGAGGCAGTTATGAATACGTGATGAGTCTCATGTGGTGGTGTCCTCAGCCCTAGGCCATAACCCACCCATCCTGCGCTCTCTCTCTCTCTCTCTCTCTCTCTCTCTCTCTCTCTCTCTCTCTCTCTCTCTCTCTCTCTCTCTCTCTCTCTCTCAATACGAACATTACCATCCTCTAAACACCCCCGGTTTCACCACTACAGACCATTTCTACCTCTACCACTGCGTTTAAACTGGTGCTACTACACAAACATACGTGCCTGTGGCCCCGCAAACATCACACATCTCGTCTGCCGCACTGGTGTGTCCAGATGTGCCAGTCTCTGGCTCCTCACTTGTGCCTGGAGTGAGGGGTGCACTAGGCGTCGACACCTACTGTGGGTAGTACGGGGAATGTCTGTGCTGGGTGACTAACGTGGCACGACAGGTACTGGCTGACGCTAGCTAGTGGCATGTCATACACGTGATGACGCGCACCAGTGACTCCCGACACGTATGCTGGAAGACACGAGTGACACCCGACTGATGTACTGGAACAGACGAGTGAAACTTGACACATGGTGGGGGTGACACATGATGGGGTGACACATGGTGGGGGTGACACATGTGAAGATATTGAACTGGGACAGAAGTCTGAGGTTGTGAGGGCGGCAGTGGGAACCAAGTACCCAGCTAGCCATGTAGCCAGCGATACGAACAGTAAGATGACATTGCTGTATAGGAACTGCCTCAGGCGACCAGTGGGCAGTCCCTCTGGGAATAAGCTAATTACTTAACCCGGAGAATATTCATGAGTGAAACTGGAGGTGTCTATTGTGAAGGCCTCGGTTCAGGTCGGTTCCCTGAGGCTCAGCGCTGAGCTACTCTTACGACTCCTATGTTTTAGGTTGGTTGTGGATGTTAGCGGTGGTGTACAGTGGCGGGTGGGACGTGTGGACCGTGGTTGGTGGATAGAAGTCGAGGTGCCGGTGTATCCCGGCGGATGTTGGCTCGGACGGTGGGTGCCTGCGAAGGTTGTGATCCAGTATGGTAGGTGGGCTATCCCTCGTACACCTCCAGATTGGCCCCGCCAGTAATGAGTTAGTAAGGTTGACATCGAACCCCCCTTCACACCACCTCCAGGCGTGTCCCTCATGGTGAGTTACTATTGTAGACGTCCCAGCCTTCTCACACCTCCAGGCGTGACCCTCATGATGAGTTAGTATGGTAGACGTCCCCAGCCTTCACACGCCAGACGTGTCACTCATGGTGAGTTAGTATGGTAGACTCCCCAGCCCTCACACACATCTATACCTGACCCTGGTAACTGCTGTTCTGTCTCGGTTAACGTGTTATGCGGTTGATGTGGCCTTGGGTTGAGTCGGCGACGTTGAGGAAGTGACAATTGAGGACATCATATTTTCCCCAGGTTCACGCACAAGTAGCCTCGGGAAACGTCTCGTGGCTTCCTTGTTGTCTGAAGTGAGAGGACCTCTTTGCCGCCATTAGTTTGGTGCACATGCCCTAACTCGTGTGTTAAGGTCGTGCGTCAAATATTAGCTTTGGAAGAAAATGAGATCTTGATGATGCTGGGCTGGCTGACTGTTGGGGAAGAATCAGCTGTCGGGCCCCAGGCCGTGTGGGAAGATGTGGCTCTTCTCCCAGGGATTTGTCACCACCAGGTCCTCAGGTTCTGCCGGCAGTCACCGGCATGTTCTCGTGCTCTGCCAGGAGATACCACCAGGTACCCCATGTCATGCCAACGGTCCTTAGGTCTGTGTGCTTTGCCAGTGATCACCAGCAGGTCCCCGTGCTTTGCCATCGGTTACTTGCAGGATCCTGTGCTCTGGCAGGTGTCACCAGCAGGGTCCTGTGCTCTCCCTTGGGTCAGCAGCGGCGCACCCCGCTCTGCCAGGGATCACAAGTACCCCTGCTCTGCCAGGGATCACAAGTGCCCCTGCTCTGCCAGGGATCTCCAATAGGGTTCCATGCTCTAATAACGATCCCCAGCATAAGTCCCTGTGCCCTGCTGACGGTCACGAGCACGAGCGAGAGCGGCTTACAACACTTCTTTGAGAATGAGTTTGTCTAAAAAGGTCAGAGGTCGTGTTTCAGTCCCGCCGTGCTGTAAGCCGACGTTCAAAGGGGCGTGGGTGAACTCTGCCTTTCATTAACCTGGCAGCTCACATCATTAGGACGAGGACTGTGGGTGAGGATCTCGAGAGGATCGTATCCTCCTAGTGTAGTGGGTGAGCCATTGTGTGGGCCTGGTCGTCTCTGCCGTGGGTGTGTGTCTGCTCCGAGCGGAGGGCCGGGATGAGTTTTTGTTGCGTCTTGTAGTAGCGAGGCGTCGCGTCGGGGAGGCACAGACGACCCTCACACTGGCACTGGTGCCGGCCTGTGTTGTCTGCCGCGTCTTGTACACTATCACCTCGCGCTGCGACGCCCATCTTCTACCACCCCACGCCCACGCACCTCACTCCACGCGGCCGTAAACGCACTCCACAAGGCAACCTTCATGCCACCAGTCTTGATAATCAGACGCCCTCCCACACGCCCTCATGAACACATTGCACACACTCGCTGCTTTCCACACTACCTTGGACACTTTTATAGTCTCACGCTACACACACACACACACACACACACACACACACACACGCACACATCTCGCTGAACTTGTCCACCGTCTCAGATTAACGCCGCAGCTCACACGGCTGTTTGGCAATAAACTGATGACATACCCCCGTCAGAGAGAGACACACCCTCCTCCACCTAGGACCGCCGTCCTTCACCACAATAGATTTGTTCCGATCACACAGCTCTTAAAGATGGATATAAGAGCAGTTCTGCACGTACACTTGTGTACGTCGTGAATATCCCTTGAGCAAGTTCATAGCTATGCGAGTGAACAGCTCAGTTTCCTGTTAGTCAGGCTACATGGTATGTCATTTACTGTGTTACTGTATCTAGTCTTCACTTAATGTTCAGTCAAGTGCATGATGTATACACCGTGCTATAAGTGAATACTCCAGAAGCATCCCTATATATCTACCGCCCTGTCTATCTAGATGTACCACACACACATACACACACACACACACACACACACACACACACACACACACACACACACACATGCTTATTCCAAGTGTGGAAATATCCAGCTCACCCTGATCTTAACTTAGCTCTTGTATGATCAGCTAACTACTAGCTATCATGATTTTCCAGTCCTGTAATACCTTTAATACCTCAGCCTTGTATTTTCATTCGAATAACTGGGTAAATCCAGAAAACCGTTATTTATATATTTTATTACACACACACACACACACACATACCATGGCCACTCGCCACCCCACGAGCACGCCCTCAGACTCACTCATAAAACAACGCTCAACGCGCTCTCACGACCTCACATTTAGCTATCCTCGGTGTTCGTCCTTTGGGTAACTGAATGGCACACTGTTTCCTTCTTCGGTCTTGTTCATCCTGGTGCTGGCTGTCCGAGCCAGCCTGTGCCACTCACACACCATCCACGCGTCCTCCCCCATACATCCCACATTTAACTCTCCTCCACCCATACCGTCTCCATCGTACAGGTGGAAGGTATATCACATCCTACAACTCACCACCTTGCCGCACGGCCCTGTCCTTAGGTCGTAGACGAATCGAGCTCTGTGGCACAGGATTCCTCTGGCGATAATGATGCATCTCGCTGTGTGTGTAGGATTACCGTCGTATCTGCGGCTCAGCCGACAAAAGACGTACGACTTGTATAGACTTACGTACCCGCACGATATGTTCCACTCCATTGGAAGTGACGCGGCCAGTTAATTTCTCGTGTAACGTCGCCGGACTCATTAACCCGCGAGTGTGACACTCGACCCTCATCCATTACAGGCCAGCGGCAGGGTTGATTTAGTTACTCATGAGCTGTGGATCTTGCAGGGCCACGAGATCTTCGATGGGTAATGAGACACCCGAGGTTTACAACCAGGCATCGTGGTGGTTGACTTGAGGGGACAGTAGGGTCGGCGGAGCGTCTCAGGCGGCCCAGGCCATCCTGGATCATCAGGAGGAGGGATGGTGTAATGAGGAGTGAGGTTGCAGTGTACAGGGTAGCTAGGATCGTTCGTTGTGAATTGTGTCATTTAGTTAATGTGAGAATAAAGAGCAACATGCCCTCCACTCGGGCAGTAAGAGAGAACTAAGTTCCTTTTATGGATGGTGACGGTAGGAATAACGGGATATATTCCGTGGTATTATGTCGGGAGTCAAACTCATTTAGTGCGGTAGATAACATAGAGCCTCTTAACCACTACGCTGTCGTGAAACAGTTGTCATTGGCGTAATTATAAACGTAGACAGTTTCTCGAAAGATGTGACTTAGTGTTGTTATAATCCAAGGAATATGAAATATCGTGGTAGGTTATAGGCTTTTACCACAGACTGCTTGAAGGTGGGGGCGGACTGTGGACGGGGCGGGCGGGAGCTTGGTGCCAGCGTGCCGTTTGTCAGCTAACCCTGGGCTGTTGTCAAGAGATCTCACAGCAAAAACTGGGTAGGGTGTGTGTGTGTGTGTGGGTTGTGTGTGTTTGTGTGGAGGTGGTGTGGATGTGGGGTGTGTGTAGTTGGTGTGGGCTGAAGGGCGTGTGGCGGGCTGTTGGGGTGAGGATGCATATGTAATTAGTCGTTGTCCCTCTGTCTTGCATATGTACGTCCCGTGTTTTTCTGTGTGCCAGGACAAGCGTGTGGCGAGGCACGGTATAGTGTAGGCGTGTGTGCAGCGAGCGTGGGGAGGCAGGCCAGCCCAGGATAATATCAACTCCGCCCCACGTGTATACAAAACGTGAACACGGCACAAGCTTAGTAGGTCGCTGCTGCTTCCTCGTGCCATCACTGTCACGACCTGTTCCCTACTGTCCCTTGCGCTCGCCCTTTGCCCTTAACTCGCGTCCTTTGCCATTCTCCGCCAGCCTTCATAAAGGTGAGAAGTCCCAAGCTTAGCTCCACTCAGTCTGGACGTCAGTCGCTTCAGTCTTCTCCCAGAGTGTTGTGCAAACTGTAGTGGTTCTGGTCCCACGCTTCCCTTGCTCTCTCTCTCTCTCTCTCTCTCTCTCTCTCTCTCTCTGGGTTACAATCTGTTGAGAACTTTTTCGTCGTTAGAGATGGTATACGGGGAGATATGTCCAAATTGATGGCGAGGAATTCTCAGCCGAGTCCGGAAGGTGGTAGACGAGATCCAACAGTGGAGTAGTGTAAAAAAAGAAGGAGTGCCCAGTGTGGAGTTTTGGAAAAGGTCAAGAAGAGAAGGATCGTGGAAGTCATCATCATTATCAGTCTGATATCTAATCGGCATAGCACGTCCGCCGTTCGAGAGGTCAACAAGATGGCAGGGTTTATCGTAAGAAATGATCACTAATAACACTGAGCCCTGGGTCGTGGTGTCCTCCTGTAAGGTGATGGTTTTGTTTATGGTCGGGGTAGACGTAAGGTTTAAGGAACTTTCGTGGGTCGTCGTGGCCTGAGGTTACAGGCAACGCTTTCCCAAGAGACTGTGGAAGAATAGACGGTGCCGGTGTTGATTGTTACACAGAGGCACAGCAGGAGACTGACCCGGTCTGTGATTATGTGTTACCTCAGTGGTGTTGTGCCAGGCGTGGACGTTGAGGACGACGGTGAATGTGTGGCGTTGTAAGGAAGCGTGGAGGATGAGGTGAATGTGTGGCGTTGTAAGGAAGCGTGGAGGATGAGGTGAATGTGTGGCGTTGTAAGGAAGCGTGGAGGATGAG
>JAUUDZ010427212.1:0-13934 GCA_032361705.1 Panulirus versicolor
ATATATACCATAAAAGAAAATGTTGCAATTATTTTATGTAACTAAGGAGGCGGATATAATGTTAGTCTTGGACTTGAAGCGAATAACTTGTCAAGTCTGAGATACTGTCTCAAGCAATCTTGGTCAATTAATCCACATGCGATTAATCCTGTTGAAGAAAAAGAATTTGGCCTTATTCGAGGGAAAACGTTTGCCCACGATTCTGTACTACGAGTGTAAGCAGATCAAACCTTAAGTATTTTAGACCGAGATTATCGAAGTTTTTGATAGTTTTGATATACTGTACTGGATTGCCTCTCAACCATCTCTTTCCTAAGCTAAACAGATCTAGGTCGTTCGTCTTCTCTCTCAGTCTGTGAATTATCTTTTCAGGCCAATGATGCTGTGCTTTTTCTATTCTGGTCAGTCTCTACTTAGATATGGTGATCAAAACCGAATGATACATTTAAGACGGGGATGCACCAATGACCTTTAAATAAGAGTGAAGTTGATATCCCTTGATTGCAAACCAAAGCTCTACTTATGAATCCAAGAGTTATGTACGCCATTTTTACTACTTCTGTGCACTTCCTTCTCGGCTTTGTCACCAGAAATCATAACACACATTTCTTTGCCTATTCACATCTTGCATCTCATCAGAACTGATACTGTAGCTTGTTTTCTCGTTCGTAACATCGGTATGTAGACTTTGCTCTTATCGAAATGAAATCTATTCCCTACCCATGAACACAGTCCATCAGTTTGTTTACATCAGTTTGAAGCTGTAGATGTTATTTCCAGTTGTAGATTGATGCTTAGTCTTGTCTATCTTCCAATGTTGCCCATTATCAATATCATTTACGTATATGAAAATAAGAATCGGTTCCAAGACTGATCCCTGTGGCATACCACTTGTTACGTCTAACCATTCTGAGTCTTGACCGTTAATCATTATCATCTGTTGACATTGTCAAACTATTATGCAACTTTCTGAATTTCTGTTTGTCATCTGCATCAAAAATATTTTCATTCACTTTATTCCAGTCATTCACCACACTCATATTGTAAGATTACTTCCTAACATTTGTATTACCAAGTTTCTTTCATGAATCTATGTTATAATCCTCTGGTGGTTCTATCTCTACATATTTTGAAGAAGTGCTCACTGCCGAAGTCCTCAGCCAGATTTAAAAACATAAATGCTGTGATCAGGTCACCTCTTACTCTTCTCTCTTTTTTTCATGGTAGTCAATAGTAAATAATCTAACCTTTCCATGTATAAGACCAACTTAGAAGGCGGTCAAGGCAAAAGCTCAGACCTTCGTGTAAGTCATGTATACAGATCGAGAAAAGTGATGAGAGTTCTTTTATGGACTTCCTTGGTGCAGCGGTTAAAGATGCTGACTGTAACATATAAACGGGCCGTCCGGGGTCGAATCCCGGTAGCGGCAGTCAGTCCACAGTCAACACAGCTGTTCGTCCTCCTGTCTAGGCTGGTCGCTCTATATTATATATATATAAATATATATATATATATATATATATATATATATATATATATATCTCGTGAACAAGAATTGCCACCTCCAACCACTGATCTCTGATGACTGAGGCTTTGCTTCTCTTTCTCATTATCTTTTTGAAGATCCAATCTCATCTGGTGGGTCCCGGTACTTCCATTTATCTGAATTCATTTTCAAGGGTCTTGAATTAATTCCCCAACATAGCAGGATATAAATACCTGTTGACATGCAAACAGGATCTATCTAGGGAGTATTTGGACCACGCAACTGTTAATAGTATTACCTTCTGATGCGTTACCCATAATTTCCTCACAGTTACACTTCTTTATATTAATTCTGAAGTCCACTTGCTCACGATCCCCATATCAGGCACCCATGTTATCTACCACATAGATTTCCTTCATACTAGAAATTAAGATTTTCCTCCAACCATCATTTGCTAAACTCTTAGAGAATGATGGCACAAGAAAAACTTAATTTCCAAAAATTATACACCATTCAGGAGCCCTGTCACACTCCCCTTCTCCATCTCCTGGTTTTTTACGTAATACCACTGCTGGTACTCGATAATCTACACTCCTCAATGCAGTCTGAGAAGATGTGTGTGTGTGTGTGTGTATGTGTGTTTAACTGGGAGATCAAAGGTTCAAGAGCACTCTGGAACTCGAGGTAACAAAGAAACAGCACAATAATCCAAGTGATCTCGCCTTTGATTGCTTTATGAGAACCTGAGGAGTTGATTGATAACCTCTTGTCTGAGCACTTTAAGGGAAGTCACGAGGGTGGGTGTGATGGCTGAAGAGGTCTGGGGAAAACCGAGCAGCTGAAGAAATCAGGAGAGCCCATTGGCTGAAGAGTCCTAAGGAACCTACTGGCTGAAGAATTCACGAGAACTCCATGACTGAGGGGTTCTAAAAGGATCCATTGGCTGAAGAATTCATAAGACCAAGTTGATAAGGAGTTTTAAAAAGAACTCATTACCGGAATGATTCACGGGAACTCTATGGATGAGGTTTAAAAGCACCCATTGGCCAAAACCTTCGCTCAAGCATTATGGCTTCTAGAAGAACACATTGGCTAAGGGATTTACGAAAACCCATTGGGTGAGTTCTAGACAAACCCATTCTCGTGAACCCAATGGCTAAGTTCGAGAGGGACCCACTTGCCTAAATATTCGCGACAAATATATGGCTTAGTTCTAAGAGAATTCAGTAGCCTAAGAACGCGCGAGAACCCGGTGGCTGAGCTCTTCCAATATAATCTAGTTACCTGGAGAATTTACGTGAATTCAGTAACTGTGGAATTTTAAAACTATTTGCTGAAGAATCCACGAAAGTCCAAGAGCTGAAGAGTAACAAGAACCCACAAGCTTGTGATGGTTTGCCCTGAAGTGCTGGCGATCCTCCTGGAGTTGTTAAGTTCTGCAGTCGCTTCTAACAGTTGGTGCCGTTGGCCAGTTGCAGATCTTGGAGGCATGGTCCCATACCGTACCTTCCCGGCACGAGAACTCCTTAGGTTCCCCATGCACGCACCAGTAGTACTGCCGGGAAGGGGAAAAAAAAGTGCATCGTTGTAAGTGTATAGAGAAACTAATTTTGACGCTGTCACTAATACAACACATTCTACAGGTCATGCTCTTAACTCTTAAAATACTTATGTTCTTTTCGGTTTTGGTCATTATAAACATCGTCATACAAACATGCTCAGATTTATAGATATCGGACAGAACCTTTTTCATTTGAGTAATTGTGAATGTTAGTTTCTGGAAGGTGGGCTCCAGCGAGCTCAGGTACTCACGCTGTGGCACTTTGGATGAGGAAAGTACTCCTGCTTGGTGCAGTCCATCCCCCCAGTGGGCGGATGACTCCCTGGCTGTACAGGAGGCTGTACGGGGTACTCAGGGGAGGGCGATGGTTGTACAGGAGGTGGTTGTTCGGGGTACTCAGGGGAGGGCGATGGCTGTACAGGAGGTTGAACGGGGTACTCAGGCGCCTGCGTAACAGGATACTCGGTGGATGAGGACATGGGGGTGGTGGAGGAGGGCTTCCAGGGCTTCCACCAAGTGACCTTGGGCGTGGTGGTGGTAGGTGGAGGCGTGGGCACCGTGTAGTCCTTCATGTAGGAGTGGAGGACGGTGATGAGCGGGTTGACGCTGCCGCAAGTGCCGTGGAAGTCGTCCATGTCGATGGCCCATGTCATGGCGCCCCCATAGCCATTGGCGATGATGAACTCCATCTTGATCCTGAGGCTGTCCTCATCTTCGTACCCTACCCACTGGTCGTCTGTGGAAGGTCACCCAGCACAAGTGTGAGTCGAAGTGTGTATATAGACAACCTCTTCATCTATATTGCAAACATTGTTACCAAACTTCATCATTGGAGGCAGAGTATTGTGACATATTTGCTACTACGAGGCGATTATTAAAGTGATTAACTTTTTATGTTGATTAATGTGAACATCAGTTCTCCCATCTCCCTTTTAAGATTTCCTTGTTCTCACATCAGCTGTGAGTTCAGAGCTACGGTACACAAGAACTTTAATCAATATATCTATTTTTCTCTCTTTTAGCTTTTTATAGAACGTCTGGTTCAAAGAAGTAATCAATCGCATTTGATGTAAAAACTACAGAGATTAAATTCTTATTTGATTATTTGAATGTAATAACCAGGCTATTTACCTACATTATTTACCTAATAACCATAAACTTGACAAAAGTATTAAACAATTTACATAAATAACGCGAAATCTTAACTAAGTGAAGGTAAATCCTGAACTTCCCCACAACTAACATCTGGAAACCATTTCTTCCACGTCAAGTGGGAAGGTACTGACCCTTGTGTGTGTACGGACACATGCCAACTTCGTCGTACTTCTTGGTCCAGCCGGAATATGGGTCGCCCACCAGGGGACAGATCTGCAGTGGAAGAGTTCAGGTAAAAATCAAGAAGTAGTTAGATTAACGACAGGTCATCAGTCACTTGAAATCAGGTTGAGGTAAGTTCTTGCTTAAGATGAGGGGTCACGTGCATAGTGAGAGTGTGTGTGTGTCTTAGAATTATCTCTAACACCTGAGGAAGATGTTAAAGATTTTTCGGTTGGTGGATGTAACTTACGTTGAAGGCCTTAATGACCCTGCCAGTTGATAGGCCTATATAACTCGCCCCGTAACCTAAGGGAGCATATTATTCTCCTAACCCAACACTGGTAACCTAAACACAAAAGGACGTTCCTGGTCAATCTCTCCCTGGCTACCTGGCTATGATCCTTGCCGCAAGGGTGGCTATCTTGGTGCGCACTCTCATGTCAAGTTCTGACCTCGCAACAGCTGCTCCTATCCTTCATGAGAGACTCCATTCCTCATACTCCTTAACCTATAGACACCGATACCTCCCTGTCTCGCTGTAATACCTCACCTCTCCTTTCCTATCCTTGATATGCCCTAAAGTATCTTTCATTTCCCACGGGGCTCTGACCTTACCGCGTCACAGAATAACCTTTGACCTCTCCATTCTCATGATAGGCCCTGAAATTACATCAGGTCTTGACCTTTCATCCTCACATAATAAGCATACTGACCTTTGCTGCCTATGTATAGGCCGCGACCTATATTGATCTATTGGTCCCTAGATTCCCGTAGCCTCTTGATTATACACGCCCTCATCTCTCACACTGTAGCAGCAATCACCTCCTACGTCAGATAAGGGCACCGTATCCTCCTTACAGTACAGCAGGTCCTGTCTTCTTCTAGTTTATACTTTGTCTCTTGGATGATCTAATGCTCCATTTCCCATACTCTTTACCTCATGGTAATCCCTGACCTCCTCCTTATCTCATGGTAAGCTCTGACCGCCTCCTTACTTCATAACAAGCCCTGACCTCCTCCTTACCTCATAACAAGCCCTGACCTCCTCCTTACCTCATAACAAGCCCTGACCTCCTCCTCACCTCGTAGTAAGCCATAAAGCCAGTGGCGTTGGTGTAGGGTCCTGGTTTTCCGCCTCCTTCCCACTTCTTAACGGGCGCCTTCAGGCCATTGACGTCCTTGCTGCCCAGGGTGTAGGTCCTGCCGTAGAAGGGTACGCCCACGATCAGCTTGTCCTTGGAGCAGCCCAGGTCAACCCACAGCTGAAGGCCGTCCGCCTGACGAGAGATGATATCGTTCACATCCGCGTCGTGAGCATCAGGATAGAAAGAGAGGGATAAACGCTACCTACCTACTTACCTACCTCCCTACCTACGACGATGGTTTCATGAGAGAGGCAGAGGTCTACCAACCGACCTGCCAGGTCCTACGACGGGATTTTTTTTTTCTTTTTCTATTTTTTTTCGCTATCATGGCAAGGCGAGCGGGAGGCGCTCACCACACGTCATGCTTGAAGAAGAGAGAGAGAGAGAGAGAGAGAGAGAGAGAGAGAGAGAGAGAGAGAGAGAGAGAGAGAGAGAGAGAGAGAGAGAGAACTACTTCTACTCCGTGCTGTAAGATCAGACTGTGCTTAGATATGTTGCACCTTCAGGATACGTCTACACATGAAGCGACACACGACACATCGAGTGACACATATGACACCTCGAATGACATGGCGCTTAGAGTGATGCATGACACAGCTAGTGACATGTGACACGTCAAGTGACACACGTCACATGAAGCGACACATGACTCAGTGTCACGCAGTATATCAGTTGACACATGGAACGGAACCCGTCCGGAGCCGGAAGGATTCATCGGAGGCCACAGACACAGACCAAGGTCAACAGACATTAAACAAGGTACACAGACAAGCGTCAAGAACCACAGACACTCACCAAGGTCTGCAGACACTCAACGAGAGCCAGAGACACTCACTTAGAGCCACAGACACTCATCAGAAAGCCAAAGACACTCACCAAGAGCCACAGACACTCATCGAAAGTCTCATACACTCATCAGAAAGCCAAAGATACTCACCAAGAGCCACAGACACCCATCAGAAGTTACATACACTCATCAGAAAGCCACAGACGTTCACCAGCAGCTATAAACTCTCAGCGATAGCTAGGTACACTTCGCAAAAATCAAGTGCATTCATCAGAAGCTACGGAGAGAGGCTAAGGCCAAAGAGAGAGAGAGAGAGAGAGAGAGAGAGAGAGAGAGCGAGAGAGAGGAGGGGTCACTCACCACATTGAGCTTCTCGTAGGCCCACTGATCGTGCGGACGCTTGTAGAGTGGAGAGTGGACGTCAGCGAACCCGGCCCAGTTGCCTCGGAGATCATAGGTCATGACGTGCACGGCGTCCACGTTACTAGGAAGGGATCAAGCAAGCACACGTGCGAGGAGAGGCAATGGGGAGGTATGGGTACAGGCAATTGTGGTGGGGGAAAAGCGAGGGTGAAGGCAAACAGGGTGAGGAGCAGATGCAAGGGCGTGCGAGGGTAAGGGCAAGCAAGGTCAGAGGAGGAGGAAATAAAGAATGAAAAAGGGTAAAGGGGTAAAAAAAATAAGATAATATGAGTAACAATTCTGGAACACGTACGTAAGATTAAGTTTGTCCTTATTGTGTAGGTATTGGTACTAAGGTAAGATTGACTATTGATATATGCAGTGTAGAAATTATCATATGCTTACGTGAAATATAAATCATTAGAATGCAGCTATGAAGATTACTGATTATAAACGTAGATTATGAGATATCAATTAAGGGAGTAGAGAGGAAGCGACGAGATGATTGCTGAAGGGAAGAAAGATAAAAATAGTCGAAAAGAAAATAACCTTTCAACCTCTAGATTTGTCTTGACTGTTGTTGTACAAATCACGAGTCCACCTAAGCTTAGATTTATCCACCAAGTGTGGACGTGACTCAGTCACCAGTGAGTCAGGAGAGGGAGGGAGGCGGAGGGGCTGTTGTCTGAAGCATAGTACCATCCACTTACTCCACCCATGGACACTGAAAGACCTCCACCATACACCCTCCCCTCACCCTGTAAAGGCTTCCTTCACACCTAGACAGATTTACTCGTACTTGAACACCTCCTTTGGTCCCCATGGCTAAATAAGAACCCCTAAAATCTAGTCATGCGCCGCCCTGAACCTAGATAAGCACAAGATGAACCATCCGTTCCAACAGCACCAGCCTGTTCCTACTTCTCCTTCGCCAGTTGCTCCAGCTCCTGTTCACCCTCTCGGTAGGTACTCACTAGCACAGCTCCTGGACGTGGTAACCCTCCTGCAGTCGGAACTTGGCCACCGGCACCGCCATGGTGATCTCCCAGCCTTTGCCTTCCTTGTCGAACGCCTGTCGCAGCTCCAGCACGAAGTCCCTGTGGATGGTATACGTAATCTGACGACCAGACCTTGTCTCTACACGTGTGGAATGCACTGAACCTCATAACAGAAAGTTAAAGGGACTTAATTTCTTCTTAAAGTGATGTTATTATCTCAAGGAAATGAGTCTAATCCATCTACAGTTGTGGAATATCAGATTCTGGTATTTTCTAGACAACTTTCACATGTAATATCACAATGTACAAAAAACTTGGAAGTGAGGAAAATATAACAAGAAAATTCTGACATCTTAGATAACTATGAACTAGAAAATGAAATACTTGTCTTCCAAAGTCACTGGAAAACTATTGACGCATTGACTATATGAGCAGCCAGGACCTACAAGTTAGCAATGTATCACTCATTTGCTAACATACATACCAGGAACTCCTCAAGGCATCTGTTATATGCATGGAGAACATCTGAGCAGCCGCTTTCAACCAAAGACGCTTTCAGATGCCTGTTTTTTCTTTCTTTCTTTCTCTGTTTCTTTCTTTTATCTGCTACAAACATGTTGAGACCACCTGAGCCTTATGAAGAAGACCTTGTCTTGTACGCCTGAAACTGTACCTGCTGCTCTTTTAGAGACCTGGTCGCAATCTTAAGGTTGTACGGTAAATATTTTCTTCCCCTGAATGCATTCAGACGTGTCTTCTGCGCCTGGAACAAATTCAGACATGGGATCCATGCCTGAAGCACATATAGATAGTTATCTCCCCAACGAAGCTCCTTAAGTGTCCCCCTGAGCCTCACTGAAACACCTGCCCTTTTACTGAAGTACAGTTGACAACTTAATACTTATCTACATAACTTATCTCTTCCTGAGGGTCGTTAAGATAATGTATATTCCTGATTATCATGTCTCTCCACTGCCTGAAGCTCAACCAAGATGAACTTGATTTGTTCGTCTGAAGGTAGATTGGTGACTTTCCCAACTTGAAGCTCAAGGTCTTGGTTGGTTGGTTGGTCATTTGGGCTTTAGGCCCATCGACTACCAAGGTCATTAAGACCGTCAGTGTCAAATTATAAGCACCAACCAAAGAATCTTGAATTGCTTTTTCCAGGTGTTCAAGATGGCTCGAAGATCACATTACCCTGTCAATGCATCTGTAGTCCTTCGAAACTAGGATATCATCCGGACACTCGTTATTACAAGACCTCAACTTTACTCGAAGTTCAGTTATCATTATCATTATTATTATTATCATTATCATGATCATCATTACTATTATTATCATTAATCATTATTATCGCTATCATTGTCAATGATATCTTTGTCTAGTACTTCATTTGAACATGTATTGTCTGAGGTTCCATTACAACGACTGTTCTGTAGCCGATGATTAAATGCCTTTTAAAACAGATATTTTTTTTTTCTCTCTCTATATAGAGTATATCGGACATTTGAACCTGAATCATACTACTGCTTAAATCCTGAGTGTGAGGCGCACTCAGTTCATCCTTTCTTCGTCTGTTTTTTTCTGATAAGTAACGTAAAATTAGATTAGTCCAGGATTACCATCATTTTTACGGGTTTTTTTTATGTTAATACGAAAGAAAACAAAATACTCTTGGATAAACTGCATTACAATTGCATCATCAAAACGGTCTTAACGAGAATTTAGATTTAACTTAAAGGTTAGAATTGGCTTGGTTGAGCCCCTCACTCGATTATATGTTAATGAAGGCAATTAAGTGCTCGCTTTCTGGAGCTTATTTAGATAAATCACTTGTTCAAACAGTTTTTCCTTACCTCCTTACTCGTACGACTTATATACCCAATGATAATTCACCGAGCTATTATTAGATTGATCAGTATAGTTGTTCGCTCAGCTAAGGTTTACTTAAACATTTACCAGAGACTTATCAAGATACTTATCCATGACCTGAAGTTCAATAAGGATATATTTGCCTTACCTGAAACGCAATGAAACATTTGATCTTTTAAATATGCAGCTAAGGTTCCTATGAGCTCACCACCTGACGGCTTACTTGACCATCGTCATGGCTTACCTGAATGTGTCCTTGTCCTTGAACGTACCACCACGATCAGCAGCCCCGGGATACTCCCAGTCCAAGTCGAATCCGTCAAACCCGTAGCGCTTCATGTACTCTGCAACACGCAAGGGATAATGAATGCCCTCAGCCGCTACACACAACCGGAGGAGGAGACTCTCATTCTCTCTCTCTCTTTGTGTGTGTGTGTGTGTTCTTGAAGTCTAAAACATTTTGTATATCATTTAAAGGACTTTTTATTTAGGAGGTCATGCATGAAATGTCACACACACACACACACACACACACACACACAGGACACTGTACGACAGAATAGAGAGTTTGATAGATGGGGCCCCACGAGTACAACACTCCCTCCCTGTACGGTACAAATAGGTAATTACACACATAAGACACAGGGCCTTACCAGTGTAGGACTCCCTACCTAGTACCCTTAACATACAAAGGGGTAATTATAAGTAATTATCTTGAATTACCCGAGACCAGTACTTTACACTGTAAGCCTTCACATACCGACGATGCTGCCGATGAGGGAGGCCCTGCGAGCCGGCACCCCGGCCATCTGTGAGTACTTCTTGCCTCCCTCACCCCAGCCGCCGATAGCCAACATCGTCTGCAAGTGAGGGTTGGCATTCGCCAGGTCCGTGAAGTTCTGGAACCCACGCTTCGCAACGTCCACCTGAACACAGAAAATCACACACACACACACATATATATATGTATATATATATATATATGTGCATCACACCATAATCCCTTTTTAGTGGAATTACTTTTCTACAGAAATGTCTTTTCTTGGAATGCAAGGTAGCAAAACTGAAATTTCCAACAAAAATAACCTCATTTAGCTCCAAGTAGTTTTTGACACAAGCCAAGTGATATTCTGTTTATTCAGTCTCTCATCAGACTGTCTATACCTAGATTTGACCATACTTAGGGAACTTTTTCTGTGTAGTATCTCGATTTGGTGTTCAATACATATACCACTTCTAGGTCTGGTTTAAGAAAGTAAAATGGTGAAATATGACAAATGAAAAATGGTAAGTAGTCGCATAGCAGGATGTAACTAATGCCTAGTACATTTGTTCAGACCCAACAACAACCTGCCAGAATCCATGTGTTTTCAACAAGGTCCTGAATTCTCTGTTTATGACAAACTTTATAAGAATATATCTCCACCCATTTATAACCATGTTATATATCTAAAAAATATTATAATCTAATGATAATTAATGAACCAAGCAAATTCTACAACTGAGAGCATAACAGATTTTAAAAGACTGATATGGCACATGAAAGTTTCCTGTTTCTGAGGAAGTGTTCTAATAACTCTGAAAGTGCTGAGAAATATGTAGAAACATTTAAAAAACGATTCAGGAGCACAACTTAATTTCAGGACAAATCTTTAACACTGATGAAAGCTACTGAATGAGTGTTGTTATGATTTTCTGACAAAAGATAGCAGCAAACACTATTGTAAATGTTCCCACCACACAGGCACTCGGTGAAGTATCTCTGACTATTTCAATTCATGTTTACCATTTACTTTCTATGAAAAATACTGAACAATGATGAAGATGATAGCAGTGACCAATATTTATAAACACTGGGGAATCAAAATGTGACAACAATCAATCTGATACTTCATCTGATGAGCAATAAATGATAGTAAAAACAAATGGTACCTAACTATGGTATCACAGATGATGTTCATGTTCTCCTGGCCCTTATCTTTTATGCTTGTTCACATTTTTTGTGTAAAAGTAACAAAAGTATATGATATAGCATTTAATGTTTCATAATCTAATGAATATTACTGAATCATGTGAATTCTGACAAAGAACAAATCTAAAGAGTGATACCATACACAAGCTTGCTGTTTCTGTAGAAGTGTTCAGCTGATTATGAAGTGGCTGAAAAATACATAGAGACATTTTGAAAGTTGTTCCTGCAGCATAACTTTACTGCCAAACAAATCTTCAACGCCAATGAAAGGTGAATAAACTCATGAGTGGGTTTAGTTATGTATCAATATATGGCAGCATGTGCAGTTATAAGATTCCCAGCTTGCAAGAGCTGAGTGAGGTGCCTCTGAAGATTTCTGCTCATGTTTACTCTACTTTTCATACATAAAAATGCTGAACAATACACAAATATTCAGGAATCAGGTAGAAAAAACAGTCTATGATGACACTGCATTTGATGAAAGATACATGAAAAAGAAAATAAATGAAACCCAACTACAGAGATAAATTTGTGTTTTCTTACTCCTTTATGAATTTTACACTTGTTTACATTTTTTTCAAGTACCAAAATTATTTACAAGAGCATTTAATGTTTTATGATCTTATGAATATTACCAAACTACGTGAATTTTCCACTGGCTATCTTTACTTTTACAGATCAACTTAACACATGCAAACTTACTAGTTCTGGAGAGTATTTTCTTATTTAGAGTATATTCATATTTACATATGAAAAATCTAACATACCAGCATTTCATTCCAGCCCATACCAATATAAAGGGATTATAGTGAATATTTACTTTTCTTTTTTTTTTTATTATTCCTGTTTGCCATTGCTACCAATAGCAAGGAAGTGCTAAGAACAGATGAAGAAATGGCCTCAATCACTCTTTAGTTATCAGGAATAAAATGTGACTAAACCAGAGCACCCACTGCAAAACCAGGCCCCACACAAATACACACACATACTGAGATAGAATGGTTGGAGTGTAAGTCTAAACACAGAAATCCTAGAGGAGGTGGAGTGTTTTAGATATGTGGAGTGGACATGGCAGTGGTTGGAACCATGGAAACTAAAGTATGCCATACTGTGAGTGAAGGACTAAGATCCTGGGTGCAATGAGGAATGCATGGAAGGAGTCCTAATAGTTCTGTACTGTATGGATGAGAGGTGTGCACCATAGACCAAAAAGTATAGAAGAGGGTGGACATGTCAGAAATGTTAGAAATGAATTGTCTGAGGACAATATGTGGTATGAGGAACATCGTTCAAGTAAGATATGATTGTACAGGTATACCACCCATTTTCCGGCATTCTTGGTTCCAAAGCCTCGCTGGATTAACAATTTTCCTGGATCTTGAATCTTTGAAGCCATCCTTCACTATAGTCACGCTCATGTTGTAATTTAAGTTCTTTATGGAACAACTTACACTGGTTCATTATCATGCTACCTGACAAGCCCACTCCATCACTACGACACTGTCGAAAACATTCTATCATCACCCGATTGTGCTAAGAGTCTCACAGAATTCTAGTCTCACCACTAACAAGTGCAGTGTAAAGAATGCATATAAGTGTGCCCTACACACAATGCCATTTGTGGCCACCAAGTAAACTAGTCTGGTGGCTGTGGTAATTTCAAGTTCCCTCACATAATTCTGTCCAGACTAAAGGAGGTGGTGAACTATCAGTTGCCGGAAATTCGATGGTGTACCTATATACGAGAAATGTTTGACAATAAGAAGGGTACAGTTGAGAAAGATGAAGAGGGTGTGCTGATTTGGTTTGGAAATATGGAGTGAATGATTGAAGAGAGGTTGACAAAAACAATATATGTGTCAAAAGTAGTGGGGACAAGGAGACAGGGGGACTTAACTGAAGATGGAAGGATGGAGTGGAAAAGGTGTGAGCGTTCAAAGCCTGAACATGCAAGAGTGTACATGATATGCACAGGACTGTGCTCTTAATGGACTGAAACATGGCATATGTATGTGTACAAGTAGGAAAAGAGGAGAGTGATTGTTTCCCAGTAAATGTTAGTCTGCAGCAGGGGTGTGAGATGTCCCCATGGTTGTTTAATTTGTTTATGGAAGGGGTGGTTAGGGAGGTAAATGCAAGAGTTCTGGAGAGGGGGTCAAGTACATAGTCTGCTGGGGATAAGAGGGCCTCAGAAAAGAGAGAGTTGTTGTTTGCTACTGATACAGCTCTAGTGGCTGATTCAAAAGAAAAACTGCAGAAGTTGGTGGCTGAGTTTGGAAAAGGAAAAGTGTGTGAAAGGAGAAAGTTGAGAACAAGGTTATTAGGTTCAGTAGGGTTGAGGGACAAGTTAATTGAGATGTAAGTTTGAATGGAGAAAAATTGGAGGAAGTGAA